>PVKA01029249.1:0-28505 GCA_004027165.1 Ctenomys sociabilis | reverse complement strand
CCCCCAAGTCTCCGCGTGCCACTCGCAAGTTCTCCTCACCACCACCCCTGTCCATCAGCACGTCTTCCCCCAGCCGCCGGCGGAAGCTGTCCCTGAATATCCCCATCATCACAGGTGGCAAGGCCCTGGACCTGGCTGCCCTCAGCTGCAGCTCCAACGGCTACACCAGCATGTACTCAGTGATGTCTCCCTTCAGCAAGGCCACACTGGACACCAGCAAGCTCTACGTGTCCAGCAGTTTCACCAGCAAGATTTCGGATGAGGGTGACACAACCCCAGAGAGACCTGAAGAGCCCTCTGCCCCCAACAAGCAGAGTGAGTGATTGTAGGCACACAGGCACCACCAAGGCAACGGGCACCACATCTCAGGCTCCCAGCAGTAGGAAAGAGAACAGGTCCTGCAGGTCATACCAGCACTAGTGTGGGCAAGACCAGGAGGGCCTCTGTGGGTGCCGCCTGGGCGCAGAAGACAGAAGTCCCCAGGGGGTTGCCATAGCTAGATAAGTGTCAGCACCATCTTCAGCAGAATAGGCTAATGTATCAGCCAAAGTCCCTAAATTCATTGTACCTGCAGCAGACCTGTCCTGAGCCAGGCCCATGCAGGATCCAGAAGACAAAAAGTTGCTAGCTGGGTTCTGCCCTCCAGGACTCTGTCTGGCTCGGGGACCAGACCAAATCTGGAGATTTGGGTACCTGACACATATCCCATTAGAGAAATACCCACAGGTGCGGAGCATGGGCAGAGCAGGAGCCAGGGAGCCAGGAGTTGGGGTCGTAGAGCACTCCAGTGGATCTGCAGTGTCACCAGGAAGAAGGGAGAATGCTCCAGACAAGCAGAGTGTGAAGGACTGAAGAACAAGGAGAAACATTGTGTTCAGGGAATAGCCAGAACCTTATGCTGAAGAGGCAGAGGTGTGCACCAGGACAGACCTGCTCTCGAGCTTGTTCTGGACACATTGGCAGGCTCAGAGGTGGTTCTATTTCAGTGCAGACCAGGTTGTGGCCTGGGAAACATCACCCATGGCCTTGAGTAGTATGGGAATACACGTATGCAGCACCTTGACTTTGAAAGGAAGCTTTTGAAAAGTCCTTTGAGGATGGCCAATGTTTCTGGATGAGAAAAGGGTGGGACAGGGCACCCAGCAAGGGCACAGTGGGCCAGTGTAGAAGCTGGGTCATCACACCACATTCCACAGATAGCTGACTACAGGACTTGGACAGCTGAAAGCTAGCAACCAAGGGAACAGTCACCAGAGTGCTCCAGTGCCATCCCAGGCAGGCAGCAAGCAAGCCTAAGGGACCACCAAGGCCATGGAATGCCATGCAGCAGGAGCCGTGCTGAATCCAGCTGTTGCCTTGTGATTCCAGACAGTGCTAAGGAGTCTCCTGGGACCAGGCCTCTTCTTCTCTAATTGTGTGCCTGTGTGGACATTCTTTTCTAAAAAGACAACCTGTGCCCTTTT
The DNA here is from genome assembly GCA_004027165.1 of Ctenomys sociabilis. NCBI lineage: Eukaryota > Metazoa > Chordata > Mammalia > Rodentia > Ctenomyidae > Ctenomys > Ctenomys sociabilis. The sequence goes on along the minus strand of PVKA01029249.1, from coordinate 27,042 downwards.
TGGGTTTTCAGAGGTCATGCATAAATCTCTCTCTCTCTCTCTCTCTCTCTCTCTCTCTCTCTCTCTCTCTCTCTCTCTCTCTCTCTCCCTTCCTTCCTTTCTTAATGTATTTAGTACAGGACTACAGGGTCTTACTACTAGATGGAAATCATAGTGATTCTCCTGTTTTTAGCCTCCCAAGCGCTGGGATAACAAACATATGCCACCACGTCCAGTCTCAATCGCCATCTCAGCATGCACTGGGAACAGGGTTGGCATGGTATGCCCAGGAATCGAACCCCACCCACTGTGCTCTGCCTAAGCAGGCACTTTAGCCCGCTGAACTATCTGGCTGGCCCTCTTTCTTGGCTTTCTAGGTGGGAAACTGAAACTCAGAGTAGATAGAATATTTGGCTAAGAACTTGCTGTTCCATGAGGAATTTTCAGCATGAGGCATCTGCCTTCCCAGAGGGTGCAGACTACAGTCTCAGGGTTAGGGAGGCAGTGATTCATCACCCACACTGGGGCAGAGCACAAGCACAAGGAAATGTGTGCAGATGCTGGGCCCATGGTGCTGCAGGACACAGGGAAGCTCAAAAGTGTGGTGTCCCTGGAGCTCTTGGGCCCTGGATGGGCAAGGACCAAGCCAGAATCTGCGTTCAGCAAGATTAAAGCTGTGCCTGTGAAGGTTGGGCCCCAAGCAAAGCCTACCTTGGAAGCTCACAGTGCCTGCTGGTGTGAGGGTCCCAGAGCTCTGTGGCCAGTAAAGCTGTGAGGCTTTTTCCATCCAGAACATCCTCCACTTACTCTGTTTTGCTTCCATAAATATAGATGTGAATATTCAAATCAATGAGTAATTGAGAAAAGTAAAAGCATTTTTTAAATTTTCTCCTAGCCTCCGAGTTCTCCGTAAGAGAAGAGTTAGATACTGATCAAAACCAGAGCGATGAGGGGGATGCAGAGACTTCACCAACAAAATCCCCAACAACACCCAAGGCGGTCAAAAGCAAAAATTCTTCAGGTACAGACGGAGGCCTGGTGGGGAGGGGCAGTGGTCAGGCCAAGCAGAGCACCTGGCCTCAGCTCTGGTCCTTGCAAGCCCTGAAGCCTCGGAGCCCCAGCATGATGGTGGCATGGCTGAACACACCCTGTCCTCACCTCAAGAGGCCATGTCTACATGGCAATCAGGCTCCCTTGTGGGGACCCCAAGAGAGGTGCCAGGGTCTGCGGGACTCTGGGCCACTGCCTGCATGGGGGAACCTGAGTCCCAGGCTTCTAAAGAGCATCAGTCACCTGGCTGAGAGAGACAAGCTGGCCCACAGTGGACACACAGCAACACACGTACACACACACACACACACACACACACGGCATGCTCAGAAGAAAGTCTGTTGCTTGCACAGCTGAGGCCAGCTGGCTGCTAGAGGCTGAGTGTGAGTCTGCACTCAATGATGAAGCTGAATTATTAGCAGTGTATTGCAGGGTGTTTATCCCGCTTTTCCTCCAATATAAAGCACTTCCATCAGTGCTATCTTTTTTAATCTTTACTTTTATCTGTGGAAGTAGGTCTAATCCAAAGGTCACTGTGGTTCAGAGGGGCTGCAACACTTATACAAGCTCATACAGCTAGTGACAGGTGGAGACGTTCAGACCCAGGAGTGGATTCTGGTGCAGTGCTCTCTCCAACACACAGTGATGCATTAAGGACCTCAGGCACTAGAAGGGCCGTGTCTGCTCATATGCTGAGCAGGCAGGAGGGCTTGGGTCTGAGGATAGAAAGCCAGGAAGAGACCTGCTGAGACAAGAGGGTGGCTGGAAAGCCCCTTCTGGACCAACCCTGGGGACATGAGGGGTGACCCTTCCCAGAGGCCCCCGTTAACCTGTCCTTGGGGCTAGGACAGGGAGCAGCTGATGGCGGGTCCCTCCCATCCTCAGAGTTTCCACTGTTCTCCTGCAACAATGGAGTTGTGATGACCTCTTGTCGCGAACTGGACAGTAACCGCAGTGCCCTGTCAGCCACCTCTGCCTTTGCCATAGCAACTGCAGGGGCCAATGAGGGGACCCCAAACAAAGAGAAGTACCGGAGGATGTCCTTGGCCAGCGCGGGTGTGCGGGCATCTCTGCTCTCTGGTCCTCCTGAGGTGGCCGCACGATGGGCCTGTGGCGGGCGGGGACCTACTAGGACCCCTGCGGAGCTCCCTGCTTCGGCTGATCACTCTTGCTCACGGGACACCGAGCTTCCCACATCATTATTTGGACTTTTGCCCCCTTCAGCTCCTGGAGGTACTGGCACTCAGCCCCCACCCCTGGCTCTGCCCACCCAGACCTGCACCCCACCTAGAGCCAACCTATCTGCATTCTCCCTGCCCACCACCAATAGGGTGGAACCCTGCCCAGCCACCTGGCATGTCCAGGAGGGCACCCTCTCCTAGCCTCCCAGCATGCCCTCCCACCCACTTTCTCCACAGGCCCCTCTGCTTCTGGGACATATTGTACACCTCAGAGCCACTGCCCAGAGACCACAGTCCCTGCCCTGCCCCTAGCACCGTGGTCTCTGGAGGCCCCAGTGGTCCTGTCACTGCCTGCATTGCCCCACAGCCCCAGAATGACAAGAGAGTTTGAGACCTGTGTATCCAGGGAGGCCATAGCCTGCACCTTGTCCCCATGTGCCTTCTCTCCCTGTCCTCCATGCCAGGGTTCCCCCCTGACCAGAGGAATGGGGACAAGGAGTTTGTGATCCGCAGAGCAGCCACCAACCGCGTGCTGAACGTGCTCCGCCATTGGGTCTCCAAGCATGCTCAGGTGGGCAGAGCTCAGCTGCCCCAGCATACCCAGAAGAATATCCTGGACCCAGGGGAGAGGGTCACAATCATTTGAGAAGCACGGTGGTTCACACCTGTAATCTCAGCATTTGGGAGACTGAGACAGGAAGATCTCTGTGCGTTCTAGACCAGTCTGGGCTCCAAAGTGAGCTCAAGACCAGCCTGAACTGCATAACATGACCCAGTCTCAAAAAGCCAAAAAAAAAAAAAAAAAGAAAGAAAGAAAGGAAAAAAAGGGGGGCAGGGAGATGGCTCAGTAGAATAAGTGCTTCCCTGACAAGTGCAAGGGCCTGAGTTCAATCCCCAGTTCCACCAAAAAGAAAAAAAGAGGAACTGCCTCCTCCTTGGCCTGTATATCCTAGCTCTCTGCCCAACACCCTGTGTCCAAGAGTCTCACAGCCCCACTGTACCCCAGACGACAAAAAAAAGGCAGCCTGCCACAGGCAGAGAGCAAAACAGAGCCCCTCCTCAGGCCTTGCCCTGATCGCCTTGGGCAGCTGACAGCTGCAACCAGTGCCACACAGCTTGTCTTCTTCCCACAGGACTTTGAGGCCAACAGTGAACTCAAGTGCAAGGTGATCAGCTTCCTGGAGGAGGTCATGCATGACCCCGAGCTCCTGACACAGGAACGGAAGGCTGCAGCCAACATTATCAGGTCAGAGCCATGCAGGCCCAGCCAGACAACCTTTGCCTTCACTGCAGCTGGCCAGAGCCAGGCAGGTGTGGGGGGGGGGGGGGGGCGGCATCCCCACAAGATGTCCTGTCACCTGGGTAAGCAGGCTCAGGGTACAGAGGAGCCCAGGCTTACATGGATGCTCCCCATGTGCGCCCTCCCTCCTCTCCCCAGCAGCCCTGACCTCCTCATGCCCAGACTACTGGTGCCTGGGTCTCACAGTGCTAGGCTCTAGCTATATACAGTTGGCTGTTTCAATCTTTGTTCGTTAAAGTGGGTAAAACTGAAAGCTAGGTTCTTGGTCACACAAGCATCTCATGACTATGCCCTGCCAGGCTGCTGAGTGCAGGGCACAGAGCTGGCAAAATTGTTCTCGAGGCTCAGTTGGCTCAGTTAAACTGCATGCTCTTCGCTCGCCTGTTCCAGCAGCCCCACACCAAGCCACCTGGCCCATCCCTCACTCTGTGTGGTGTGAGCCGCAGGCCCTCCCTTCCTCTATATTGTTCGAGGGCCTGGCTGCCCCAACTGTCTACTGTCCTGACCACAGTGTTCGAGGTCACCCAGGGCTCAAAGTTCAGCCTGCTGCTTGGGATGCAGTGCAGCGAGACGCCTCTCAGTCTGTCCTGGGCTGCACCCTGCTGTGCCATGGTGGTTGCCCCACCTGCAGCCCAGGCCCACTCACCCTTCACGGCCCCGCCTGACCACTGGCTATCACCAGCACTCACAGGCAAGCATCTGAGTGCACCACCGCTGCTCAGCACCCACCTGCTCACCCGGCTACCTCACTCTTCCTCTTCTCCTCAGCTCAGCCCAGTCACTTGCTGCACTCCCCTTCCGCTCTCTGACCAGTGCTATCCTTGAGAACACCATCCAGGCCCAGGCTCCTGGCTCTCCTGGGCATCCTCTTCTCTACCAAGCATGTGGTCATTCCTGCTGTGTGCCAGCCACAGGTGCAAGCCTGCCAGGCCCCTCAGGGCCAGACCTGGGTGTGGCCGCATGCAGGAAGCCTGGGGCTGGGTGAGAGGCCTAGGGAGACAGCAGACATCCCCCTGGCTGAGCTGGTGGCCCAGCAGCCACCCTTAAGGGGACTGGGGACTCACCCACCTTCTGCCCCCAGGACTCTGACCCAGGAGGACCCAGGCGATAACCAGATCACGCTGGAGGAAATCACACAGATGGTGAGCAGGACTGCCCTCCCCACCGTGCTCCCTGACGGAGTGCAATGACTTCCTACATCCATTTCCTATAGCTGCTGTGACACAGGGCCACAGGTTGGATGGCTCAAGTGACAGAAATGGATCCTCTGCTCTGGGGGCTGAAATGAAGGTGTGAGCAGGGCCTGAACCTAACCCTAACTCTCTGGAGGCCCCTGCCCCAGGAGCTCTGCTGGCCCCACACCCCTAGCTCATGGTTGCATCATCTGGTTTGTCAGTCTCCTCCCTGGCTCTGACCTCTGTGTAGATCTGTTTCTGCATGTATCTCTCCTCCTTTCTGGCAGATTGAGCCCAAGGCCTTCACACTGATGTCCTTGCCCAATGAATCTCCTGCCTCGGCTTCCGGGAGTGCTGGGGTTGCATGCAGGTCTGCCCTGCTCAGTGCATCTCCCCTTCTTTTAGAGATGCCAGACACATGGGTCGGGCCACCGTCACATCAGCAGAGACTGTCCAAAAGAGGTCACACTCTAGGCACTGGGGCTGGGTAGGGTATGCCTTTACTGGGGGACAGAGGAGCTCACTGGGCACTCCTTTCTTCATCCAGGTTCCCTGCTTCCCTCACCACTCACCTCTTCCTGCCACTCTGCCCTGGGAGGAGGGCAGGAACTTGATGGTCACTCTTGCATGCTGGTGCCTTGTATTCCTAAAGACCTCAGATAAGTTGTCAAATGTCCTGCAAGAACACACCACTGTACAGATGAGGACACTGAGGTGTGGGCCACGCCCACTGGGGGCTGTGCGTGGAGTGCAGCAGTGGCTGTCTGTTATCCACACGCAGGCCTGGTTTGCTCCCTACCCCACACCGCCTTGAGCCATGGAGCCGAGGTGTGGCCCTCTGCTAGAGCTCCAGTGATCCAGACAGTGAAAGAATTTACCAAGAGTAGAGGAAAAGATGACAGAGTTTTAGATTGGAACAAGACATGGTGGTTCACATCTGTAACCCCAGCAGTTGGGAGGCTAAGGCAGAAGGATTGATTGCTGTGAGGCTAGCCAGAAGTGAGCTCTGCCTCAAAAAACAATAAAAAATAATTCACATTGGGGTACATAGTCAGAGAAGTAGTAGGCAAGTTTCTAAGGCAGGATTCACACTGCCAGGTGGGAAGCTCATGTGGGGATGGTATGGGGTGATCACTGTAGGAGTTGGAAGGTCTCTTTAGCTCAGCTTGAACCTTGTCTGCCTCACAGGAATGCCTGTGTGTGGGAAACAAGTGGCATGGTCCACGGAGTGACCTCACAGCGGCATCTAGGCCTTGGGGCCCATGGGTCCTTTGTCACGGAAGAACTGCTGTTGCCAGTGCGCATACTGCATCCTACTCACATGCATGCAACTGCCGAGGGGCCGAGGGACGAGAGGTCCCTGGAAGGAACAGGCCCGGTAGCTGGGCCACCATGGATCACGAGTTAGTGCTGGTGCCCAAAAGGGCCCATGTCCTCGCAGCCAGTGGATGTGGTGGAGTGCTATTATGGGCCACCTTGAGCTCCTCCCACTGCATCTTGGGGCCAGGGATACTTGAGACAGATGTATGGAGACCACCCCTTGGACCTTGGGGCAGGGTGGCAAGCACAGAAAGCAGAAGTCCTAAGTGGGGGTCTGGCCCTGTTCTCCTGAATGGCCCTCAGTCCTGAGGATATGTCTGTCTGTTCCTGGTCTCTCCCTCAGTTGTCCCTTTCCTTCCTCCTGTTCCTGCCAGCCCCTCCCAGATCCTTCCCAGGAGGCTGGTATCCTCCTCCCCAGAACCCTGCTATGGGTACCACTGTCCCCAGATAATGGATCCTGAGACTTCCTGTTTGAGGGCCCTGGGTTGGTGGGCATCCGTAAAGATGGTGTCTGCAGAGACTTCCCAGGGCTAGTGGCCTGGACTCCAGCCAGTGGCTATCCTCTGGGCAGACAGAAGCACTGATGCAGTCTGTCCCAGCCAAGTCAAGTCTGAGCTCCAGAGCTCCTGGACCCACTCCCTGGCCTCTGCAGCCTCAGCGGCTTGTCTGAATGCAACGTGATGGTAGCTCGTGGGTGGGGTGAGTGTGGACCATGATGGTTCTGCAGCATGAGTCCTACCTCCATCCACTGTAGCTCATCAGCCTCCAGGGGCCGCCCCAGCCAGGGCCAAAGCCTAAGTAGCTTGAACCCTAACTCAAGAACTTGCCCCCAGGCAGAAGGTGTGAAGCCGGAGCCCTTTGAGAACCACTCAGCCCTGGAGATTGCAGAGCAGCTGACCCTGCTGGACCACCTGGTCTTTAAGAAGATTCCTTACGAGTAAGTGGGTGCAGGCATGGGCCCAGCTCTGCAGCACGACTGAAGCCCATCCCCGAGGCAGGGGTGCACTTGAGAGCTGTGGGACTCAGCCTGCTCCAGCTCTCTCCTGCCGTGAGCTGCGTACATGTGTGTGTACAGACACATATGTTGTCGTGCATTCACTTGCTCACTCTCTCCCTCCCCTACAAGTGTCTCTAGCTCAGAGATCCTACTCTGAAGGTCTAGAGAGTCTGTGGCTATGTTTGTGTACACATGTGTGTGTGTGTTCACGCATACGTGCACGTGTGCATGCACATGCACAGAATTAAATGGTGAGGGGATGCCCTTGGGAAGCCTTTCTCTTTTTCCCTGTGCTGTTATGTGGTCTTCTAGGTCCCTGATCTACTCAGCCACCACAAGGTGACTGACACAGAACTTTCCCTACCACAAAGAGGGCCCCTTCCTCAAATGCACAGCCAGCACCAGGCCACTCTGTGTGTCCCACCAGCTTCACACTGACCCCTGAGGAAGTGTGCAGACAGGAACCCAAGACCCAGGCCACAGGAAGCCTGAAACTTTGCAGCCTGCTTGAGGCAGAGACCAACATTAGCTCAGGGCCTGGCAGTAGGGCATGCCCCAGAAATGACACCCTCAAAGGGCAAAGAAGTAGGTGGCCTGAAATGGACAGCAGCCCTGACTGCACATGCTGGCCCCACTCCTTCCTGCAGGGAGTTCTTTGGACAGGGTTGGATGAAGCTGGAGAAGAATGAGAGGACCCCTTTCATCATGAAGACCACCAAGCACTTCAACGACGTGAGTGTAGGCGGCCTGCCTCCCTCTCCCTGACTCCTCGCCTTTCCTGGGTAGGGCCCATGTAGACAGAGGATGGCGGGAGCCAGGCTTACCTGTTCCTCGGGCACCTGTGTGGCCTCACCTGGGTCTGTCAAGTCAGGACACTTAGGAGTCACATGGAAGTTGATTGGGACAGTCGCAGGGATTCCAGACATGCTGGCTCCAGCAACCAACTGGGGAAAGCAGGGTCAGTCCTCAGAACAGGCACCATGAGGGCTGGGCTGGGCATAAAGACAGGATGGGTGAGTGGAGTGCAGTGGCATCTTGGTGTCCAAAACACACGTAGTGGGACTGACAGAGGCAAGTGGGATCCCTCTCATGTGTGCCATGCCTGAGACCTCTGAACCTGCTCTGTGCCAGTCAGGAGTATCTGCTTCCCTTTGGGGATAAGGCCCCCAGGGAGCCTTCCATGGTGAGTAAGATGGCCCAGCAGAGTAACCCCAAAATAGGGGCTCCAGAACTACTGAGCGCAAGGCCCAGCTTGTGTGGATGGCTCCTAAGTGTCCCTGGAAGGCTCAACATGCTGAATGCCCTGCTTCACAGCCTTTCATCCTGACACAAGCCCAGCCATCCTGAGAGACAGGAGCAAGCCCAGAACCCCTGTGTGGGGCACAAGGGTCCTTGGCTGATGCATTTGAGTATGGCAATGAGAACATCTGGGAGCAGTGCCTGGACAGACAGGTCCCAGAATCTTCTGCAGCAAGACCCACACCGCAGGGGCCCTTTGCCAGGGTCTTCAGTGAGCTACTGGCTGCCCTGACTGAGCTCTGCCTGTGCCTAGCACTGTGCTTTCTCTGCACAGTGGTCACCCCAGCCCAGAGACGAGCTGGCCTTACCTGTGAGGTCCTGAAGGATCTCCAAGATCCTGTGGCAGTACAGGAGAAGTGGCTGTCTGAGTAAAGATCTCTCAGGACAGCACCCGCACATTTCATCAAGTGCAGCTCCTTGTCCATGGTATTCTTGTGACAGCCCTTAGGGCTGACGTAGCCCTTCATTTCTGTTGATTTAATCACCAGTACCATCTGATGGCTCACAACACACCCCATCCTGGAGGGACCCCAGAGCCCACAGGAGTCAGGAAAGCCAGGGACCACAGAACCAGCTCCCAGCTGAGCCCCACATGGTTCTGTAGTGAGCACACGAGTGAAGTGAGGTTCCTCAGGCACCCCAGGAGAGAGGGAGACAGGAGGGCCTCAGGAGCAGGTGTAGCCCCTGACACAGCTCTAGGCAGCTGTGACCAGCCTGATCCCTGCCCAGCCCTGTGTGCCTAGGCTAAGCACAAGATGGGTGTGAATGAGCACTTGCTGTACTACATGCGGGCATACGTCATGGGCATAGCCACTGTACCTGTGTGTGGCGGGAGTCCTCGAGTGCTGAGAGCTGATGTTCCTCCTTCAGCCTTTTTACATGGTAAATGATAACCCTTTTATCCGAGAGCCAATCCACTGAGACCCCCCCAAACAGGCAGATGAATGATTTTTCCCCTCTGTCTTGTCCATCTCTGGTGTTAGACAAGGTAATGCTGGCTCCCTGGATTAAAGTGGCAGGTATTCCTTTTTCTCTCTTTTCTGGAAGATTTGACTAACTCATTTCTTCAGAAAAATAGTACAACTTGGGGCTAGGGTTATCTTCTTCTTTTTTTTTTTTTCAGTACCAGGGATAGAACTCAAGATCTTGTGCTTGCTAGGCAGGCACTTATGCCTGCTGAGCTATATCCCCAGCCCTTGGGGCTAATGATATCACTGTATTTGTGGGCAGGGGCTCCTTGATCTGCTTCACAGCACCAAAAAGTGTGGCACTGGCACCCTGGGGGCAAGGGTTGTTTATCATCAGTTGCAGTGAACCAGGTGCCACACACCCTACCTACCTGCTGCATTGCTCCGCTGCGCCTCAGCAGTTCAGTGTTTTCATGATAAAAAGATACCTTACTAGCTCAGCTTCTTTAAGCAATGTAGCCCATGTACTGTCTTGTATTCCTTCCTCATTCTCCTAAGTTGTTTTCATACACATGTGGTTCTATAATCCCTTCTTCTTTGTGTGCATCCTTTAGATGTTTTTTTGTTTCTTTGTTTGTTTGTTTTTTACAGCAGGGTGGGTCTACAGGGTCTCACTACACAGATTGGACTTGTAGCGATTCTCCTGTTTTCAGCTTCCCAAGTGCTGGGATTACAGGTGCACACCACCACACCCAGTCTCAATTGCCTGTAGCGCACCCCAGGGGCGGGGCTGGCACTGCAGGCCAGGGATCAAACCTCCAACCCCTGCCTCTGCCTAATCAGGCACTTCAATCTGCTGAGTATCTGGCTGGCCCTTGGATGTTGCTTTTAAGAGGGTTTCTTTGTTTTTTCTAATAATAAGTAGTTTTGTTTTTCTGAACTAAAGAGTGAACCCAGGGCCTCTCGTATTTTTAACCAAGTGCTCTACCATTAGGCTACACCCAAATCCTTTTTATTTGATTTGAGACATGGACTCACTAAATTGTTCAGATTGAGTTTCAAATTTGAGATTGTTCTGCTTCAGCCTCTAGGGCATCTGGGCTTACAGACATATGCCACTGTGCCCTGTTAGCCAGTACTCTCTAGAGGAACTGCAGACTCTGGAAGCTGCAAGGAAATGTGCAGGGAGGTCAGTACTTCCTGCTGTAGCACTTCCTGCAATGCCAGGTTCCTTTGCCCCACCTTCTTCCCGAGCCTCCAGGTCTGTCTGACTTTGTGTGTGCGTGCGCGCGTGCGTGCGCGCGTGCGCGCTCGGGCCAGGTGCAGTAGTCCTTGGGGCTCTTCCCACCTTTGTATGCCCTACTACACAGGTCTGTGGCACAGGACTCCCATGAACCTGCTGGGTAATTACTTTCTCCCATGCACCTAGAACCCCTTGGTCAGGGTGTAGAGGGGACTCCCATGGGTATTCAACTAGATTACATTAAATGTCTATTTGTTATGAAAAAACAGCATGTTTATATCATGTTCCCTTTGGAAAGTTCACCTTTTCTCCATCATTCCAGCCTTTTGTATTCTTGCTAACATTTTTCCATGTAACACCCTCCATCTTTCTTATTCTTTTAAATCACTTGGTAATTTACAATCCCTTTTGTTATTTTGGAAGTAATACCTTTTTCATTGTATTCTCTAACTGCCTAGTGTTAATGTGTAGGAAAACTTCTGTTTTCGTAGTTTAAGCCCTTACCCAGCTACCTTATTTGTTCTCTAGTGCATTCTTTTGGAATTTTCAGTTGATCTTGTCTGCAAAGAATGATTTATTATCCCAGCAGGACTTATTCCTCTTACTTTTTTTCCTATTTTATTGCATTGGCTTAAAGATCAGCAACTTGATTGCTTCTGAAATCATCCGTAATGAGGACATCGGTGCCCGGGCAAGTGCCATTGAGAAGTGGGTGGCTGTGGCCGACATCTGCCGCTGCCTACACAACTACAACGCCGTACTAGAGATCACCTCCTCCATGAACCGCAGCGCCATCTTCCGGCTCAAAAAGACATGGCTCAAAGTCTCTAAGCAGGTGTGGGCCCAGGCTGGCACCCCTGTGTCCTGGCACTGGGCTGGAGTTAGGCAGGGTGGCCACTGCGTGTCTACAGGCAGCGAGAGCCCTGGGAGAGGACTCTCATCCCCGGTGAAACAGACTTGTCCCATCTATCAGAAAAACCAAGTGTCAGGCTCACAGAAGTGGCTTTGGAGCCTGCAGGATCCTGATGCCCAGTGAGCAATTTACATCCCATTGTAGAGAGTATGAGGCCATGATTGTTGGTGCAACACTCTGCCTGTGGTTGGGGTAAGCGTGGGGGTTTCATAGCATCCTCCCAGATTCATGGGGTGGCTAAGAAGACTATCAAACGATCCCTTCCTGGAACACTCATTTCACCAGGCCTGTGCCCACTGAGTTAGGTGGCCATTACCCATCTGATAATTGGTCATTTTAGTTGTGAGTTCGATCCTCATTCATTCACAATACAGCTCTGAAACTCCACAAAGCCCTCTGAATCTCCGCATCATCGGAGCTGCTTTGGCCAGTGGAGATCTAGACAGAGGTGTCCTCAAGGTCTGGGCTGGTCCAGCTCAGAAGTCCCCCAGCCTGCTCAGCTGGGATGAAGTCGTCTTTTGCAGAATTCTCCCAGCAAAGCTCCTCTCCCTCTTCCCTCCCAGAACCCACATTCTGTATTTCTTGGCTGTGTTCTCCAGCACTCTTATTTTCTCTTCTGAGATTATGTGCAGAGGGAAGTCAGTGTGTAGTGCATGCTGTGCAGGACCTGGGGTCAGATGACCTGGCCCAAGACACAGAGGTGCCTCTAGCCTCCGTCCTCCCTGGCAGGCTGGACCCAGCTGACTTCCCCAGCCTTTGCACCTGGGTGATAGTTGTGCCCTTAGAGTCTGGTTACCTCTCTACAGCTTTCCTGGACACTTGTGACCTATCAAATGGCCACATCTGGTGGGTGCCATAAATCCCACATCAGCACCTTGTTCTCACTACTCCCCTAAATGTGCTGGCTCAACACAAAAAGGCATCAGACCCAGTCCAGCTCAGCCCAGCCCAGCCCAGCAGGAGTCCAGTGGTCAAGTGCAGCTTTCTTCTTGCATCCATCTCCCCATCCTCTGTAAACAGTCTCTCTCCCTCCAGAGAAGTTCTGAGGCTTCCTTACAGCATTACACTGATGAAGGACAGGGTCTGCTGTGCTTCCTTTCCCTGCTCACAGGAGATGGCCCTGTTTCAGTAGGGACAAAGGTTTCTCTTCAGTGAATAACTCATTTTGGTCTCTTGAGGAGGGAATACTCTGGGCTGCTGGAAGACTTGCATTCAATGCAAAGAGGGGGTGTCATGCATGGACTGCCTGTTGCCCTGGACAGGCTCTTAACTTGGTCCCAGTTTCAGGGACATATGAAGCCCTTCCCCCTGCTTCCCACTAGTACTCTACTACATCAGAGATGACTAAGGCCTGCTCCAGGCAGCATGGGAGGGTAGAAGCTGCTGCCTCAGCCAGCGACTGGAGCACTCTTGTGAGAACATCTGGGAAAATGCTGCAGCTTCCCAGGCCATTTATCTCTTTCCTGACACAGTGTGAACAAAACAAGCAGATGACACAGTGAGCTCAGAGATGTAGAAGGAATCAAAATGTGTTCAATCAGAGCCATAGCTGATCTCTTTCCTGAGGGGTATAGGAAAGCTGCACAAAAGAATGGTTTCTGGGTGTTCCCATGGACTCAAAGCCCAGGAAATATTTCACCAAGAGCTTTGAGGACCTCCTGACCTAGCCTCTGTCTCTCCTCAGTCTACAGTTTCTGAACTGGTAGCGCCCCTGGGCTGCCCTCCACTCATAGGGGTGGCACACTGAGGCCCATGAGGGATCAGGGCGGTGACTTGCCCATGGATTTCCTAAGGGGGCTGACAGAGCCCGCAGAGCCATCTCACATGCCTCCTCTGTGTGTGCGTGGACAAGAACCAAGAGGGTTGCTGTGGCTGACACATCTCCTGGCCATTGGTGTGGAGCCATAGGACTGCTCTGCCACTCTGCCCCCAGTCCTATCTCTTCTTCCATGAGCAAGGAGACTTTGGTTGTCATTTTCACAGTTAGGCAAGGAGATAAAATCTGACTCAAACATTGAACACATACTTTGTTTTTGAGCTTTTTCTTTTGAGATAGGGTCTTGCTAAATTACTAAGTTCACCAGACTAGGTGCCTCCTGCCTCAGCTTCCCAGAGTGCTATAATTACAGATGGTGACTCCAGGCCTTTTCACGATTGGGCACCTCTTGCCCCTGGGGCCATGTCTCCTCCAGGTGCTCAGCACTCCTGGTTCTGTGGCACACAGACATTTTGAGCATAGTTTCTCATCCACATTCTGGACTTTGAGAACCAGCTCTGGGAATGAAGCACTGATGCACCTCACCTTTTATAAACCAGGGCAGTAAGGACCCTAGAGGTAAAGGGATTTCCCTAGATCTCCTTGGGAGAGGAGCTCAAAGCCAGACCAAGGCAATCTACTCTGGAATATACCTGGCCTCTCTAGCCAGTCTCTAACCTCAGGACCCCAAACAGGCCAATGTGGGCTTTATCACTGGGCAAACTCTTATTGTGGGATTTCTTCTCAAACAAGCCTCTTATCCTAGTGACCAATCCCTCATCTTTTCTTTTTGTTCTTATATTTGGGCGGAGTTCCTGATACCCCAGTGAAGGTGTGAGAAGATGAACATACTGTCTGGGTGTAGGTCACAAGGAAGCCCCAGTCGTGGTCCAGGTGCAGGCTCAGGGTCACTCACCAGGGCCTTCTGACGCACAGGCCTCCTTGTGGCCCCTGCGCTCCCGGGGCTGTGCATACTCAGGCCCCACCTCAGGTTCTGTATTCTGAGTGATGTGCAAAGGCAGACAGAAAAATGAAGGCTCTGGAGGAGGCTGGGGTGACGCTGGCAGGCACAGGAGGCCCAGATACAAGGCAATGCAGCAGCATGCTGGAGTGGGGCCATGGGCCTCGACACCTGCTGTGTGTCAAATGCTTCTAATTCCTTCTAGACAAAGGCCTTGATTGATAAGCTCCAAAAGCTTGTGTCATCAGAGGGCAGATTTAAGAATCTCAGAGAAGCTCTGAAAAAGTAAGTCATGTGTCATTTTGTCACTGTTATGTTTAAAATTATAGACCCGCTTTGCAGAGGCCTGGCCAAGCCTTATGGCCCGGGCAGGATGTCTGTCTGTCTGCCTGCCTGTCCTGTCTACCCCAAGACCCCTAGAGTTCATGGCACCCCCATGTTGGATCAGCTTTTCCCACTATCTGGGGCTGGTGGCACTTTCTGGGAGCAGCACAGGAATCCTAGCAGTCACAACAGCTGTGGCATTCGAAAGTACTTTTTTGTATTTTAATAATTCTGAATCAGGTTATATCTTCCACTCAGTTAGTTTAGTTAAGGTGGTTGTATTTCCTTTTACACTTGAGAATTAGTTGTCAGAACTAGAGGGCATATTAGAAAGAGTGCTATCTTGGAATTACGCAATGTAATTTTGGAGTGAATCAGGCCTAACAGTTTGCAGAGAACCCCCCTGGCCATTGCGCCTGTGGCCCATCCGCACAGCCTGGGAGCCCGGGTGCTCTGGACACTTGGGCCCGGATGGCTCTTTGCTGGGGAGGCTGCCCTGCGCACAGTAGGTCCTGAGCAGCCTTGCCGGCATCTGCCGTTGCTCCAGGCCCACTTTTCCAGACTGAAGCCGAAGAGCAAGTGCCAAGCACACATGGCCTCAGCACTGCGGCCTGAACTGTGCCTGAGCCAGCAGCAAGGCCAGTGCTGTTCCCCTGGCTGGACCAAGGCCTCCTCAGGAAGCAGCAGCTTGACTGCTGTGCACCCCTTGTGGCCTTGCACCCTTGCAAACTGTGGGCTTGGCCCTTGCCAGCCCCACCAGGCACTTCCTCCAGCTGTTTTTGATGACTCCTATGGCATCCCTTTTTCTTCCTTCCTGGGGAGCCACTCACCTTGGGAAGACCCTGGGAACCCCCAAGAGTGTGAGGTCCCAAGGAATCCTTTTCTCTGTGGTGCCCACTGGGGTCACTGCATCACTGCCCTGGTACCAGGGCCCAAGTCAAATGAGGCCTATGGCCCTGAACAGCAGCGTGGACATCCTGCACAGCCCAGTCCACCTGCCCATTGCCTCTCAGGTCCTCCTGCCACTCTCAGCCACCCTCCCCAGCTCTGTGTGCCATTGCCTCGGCCATCTGCACTTCTACTTCAGATGGGTGCTGCCACATCTATGCTGTCTGGCTGCCTCTCCTCCACCAGGGCTCCCGTGTGTGCGGAGCAGCCCCACCCTACATTCTGCACTTGTCCATCTGTCCCCAGCACTGCCCCATCTCCTTCCTCACTGATCACTCTCCACATAGCCCTGCTGCCATCTGTGCTGCCTCGGTGGCCCCTTCTGTCTGAGTCCCTCCTGGCTGTCTTTCCTCTCAGGTTCCTTTGGGTCTGTCTGAGTGCTTCCTTGGTGTTCTGCTGCTGGCAGCATGGGATAGAGGTGGCCTTCAGCAGGCCTAGGAGTTAAGATCTGTGTGCCAGACAGGCCAGCCTCATGGATGTGGAGGGCCAGCCAGAGGTGCTAAGGTCTTCATATGCAGAAGGCCACAGATGCCCTGGGGATCTGTGTCACCGGGCAAGGAACAGCACAGGAGCGAGGCAGCAGTCTGCAGGTGCTCCAAATGAATTTCTCAGACAAGGATCCCACCCAAGCCTCCCTGTGTGGCTTGCAGCCCCATTCATATTTCCCTGGGAATCATATTCAGCCTGGTATGAAAACCAGCAACCTTCTGCCGACAGCTGCAGCAGAATGGCTTGCTGCCTTATCGGCTAAGGTGTCACTCTCAAAGGCCACATGCTAGCCTCCCAGCCATGCTCTTCAACATACCTGGCCCACCCACACTCCTGGCCACACTCACTCCTTCAGTCCCCTACCTAGGAACACTAGACTGACCCTATCTCCTCTTCCCAGTCCCTCCTAGAACCCTTTGACTGACCAGAGCCTTCCCACAGTCCCATGTGCAAAATGCTACCAAGAACTGAGTTGGGCGCTTTCCTAAGGCCAGCTCCATTTGCTGGCCTGTCTAGGCCCAGCCAGCACACTGGCATATCTGCCCCTTTTGTCTTGATTCAAGGAGGAAATCCCTGACTCAGAAGAACATTGGAGCGGTGTCCATCCTTGGCTGTTCTCCTAAATGGAGGACCCTGAAAGCAGCTGCCTGCTGTGCCACCCTGGCACTGGAGAGTGGGGTAGAGACACAAGGCTGTGGTTGCTGTCCAGAGTCCCAGAGCTGCTGCCACCCAGAGGCCAAGTGCCTGCTTCTGCCCACTACAAAGCAGCTGGTGGCTCAGTAGCAATAAGCAGTAGGGCCCTGTGATATTCGCTCTTCCCAGCACTTGATCCTCCACTGCATATGCCAGAGACTTGGCCCCAGGGCCAGGCATTTAGCTGCATAGTGCCATTCCTCACTACCGCGCCTTGCAGGCAGGCAAGCCTTTGCTGCCCTCTGAGAGCTGTTTGAATGAGCTGAGGCTGTGGATGAGGCTGGCTCCCAGGTAGGTGGGGCCACAGCACCCACGGGGAAAGACCCTGAGCACTGTGTGCTCCTCTCATTCCAGCACTCAACAGTGTTCTGGCCCCAGGCAGGCAAGTGTGGGGCCTCTGGATGGTTCTTTGTGCCCACTGGCTCTGGGCATGTGTGGGCAGAAAAACGCTGCCAATCAGAGTACTGCAGCACCCTCCTAGGCCCTCACCAAGGTGCCAGGTGAGGACAGAGTTGGACAGGCAGCTGCACATTGTCCACATCCCTGTATTTAGACTGACATCCCCTCTGTGTCAGGGAAACCTGCCCTGGCCATCTCTTTGGGCTGAGCTGTCAAAGACCCAGAGAGACTTAAGGTCTCTTAATCTTCATCGCCCCCTCTCCCCAGGGTTACCCACACTGCTTCCCATGTGGAGAGGAGTGGGTGAAGGGGATGCATAAGAGGAACAGTGATAGAACATCTGTTCTGCCCCTAACCACACCTGTGTGCGTATTTATAGGAATACAATATACATGTGGGCTGGGCGAGTACAGCTCAGTGGTAAATACTTGCCTAGGATACAGGAGGCCCTGGGTTCAGGCCCAGTGCTGCTGTGTGCACATTTATATGTAATTTGAAGGATTTTTTTTTTTTTTTTTTTTTGCCGGCTCAGGATGTCTTAAGGACAGGTCTGGTAAGACATGAGGATCTAGGGAATGAACCACAGAATCCTGAGCCTGACTGCTTTGCTTAAGTAGGCACTTAATTATATGTAATTTGAAATCACAATCTGTTGTGCAAATGTACGTACATGCCTAAGAACAAGATTTCACAAACATCTGCCCTTATTCCACACAGTGAACTCAAGTGTTTCTCACACTGTTCCACTCTGTTTAATGTGGCTGACACCCACTAAATCGATTCTGACAGCCACAAAAAAGCCACAGCTAGAAAACCTGTCACCAATTCTCCTGTACTCTATCTTAACTTCAACCCTGTGCCAAATGGGTTTACTTAACAGTGTGCTTTAAATTAAATCAACTCCTTCAAATGCATCTAAATAAGTTTTATATCACAGGAATAAATGGCAAACCTGGCATACTTATGATAACTGTTACATTATCATGAAAGAATATAAAAAGAAAGCAGTGTTCTTAAATTCTGAGTGTTAATGCTTCTCAACTCAGATGCAGAACTGTTGCTTTTGCTTAAAAAGGAAAAAACAGTGGGAGGAGATGCTAGTATTAGAAGAATCACAGCCATGCAGCACCAAATGCAGCAGCTCTGAGTGCAAGGGGACAGCTGGGACACTATGCTCCTTAGGGTCAGGCCCAGACCCCCTCAGGCTTTCTTTGCTGCCATCTGTGTACATAAGGTGCTGAGCTCCAGAGACACCAGTCCAGCCCAGGACCCCTTTGGCAAGCAGGGGTGGGACAGGGCCAGATCCTGCTCTAGCTCTACCTCACTGCCTCACCTCCTGCCAGCATGGCTGTGTTGTGGAAGCCCAAGGAGACAAGGAGCTGGGCAAGAAAGGAGCAGAGTACTCTGTGAGGAGCTCTGGAGGACCAAGGGGGTCCAGCCCAGAGCGCAGTGGCTGTAGTTGCTGGCATAGCTCCTGCCAGCCCTAGGTGTGGCACCAGCTTCCATCTCCAGAAAATGCACACAGATGCCCCATCACTTTCTAGTGACTGCCAGGAAAGTGCTCCCCCAGGGCCAACATTGCCATGGGGTCCCTGCTAGAGGAGGCAGGTGGGGTGCTGTGGGCACTATGGATGGGCTGCTTGGTGTGGGGGGAAGGGCTAGGTGGAATGGCTTGTGGCCAGGCAGAAGTGGAGAAGAGACAGCTAGCTGAGGCCCACACAGCCACTTATCACCCTCCCAGAGCACAGACCGCTATTCCAGCTGGCCGCTGAGGCCTGAGCTTTGCTTTCTCCCTGGCAAATGGAAGCCCTCTGCCTCTGGCCAAGGAAAGGTGCGTGCGGGTAGTCCTGTGTTTTTGGCACAGTTGCTCTTCTAAGTGAAAATTTTCTGTGAATGCCATTTGCTCCCAAGCTGTGACCCGCCCTGTGTCCCTTACCTGGGAATGTACCTTACTGACTTGGCCTTCATTGAAGAGGGGACACCAAACTACACGGAGGATGGCCTGGTCAACTTCTCCAAGATGAGGATGGTATGTTTTGGGGGGCAGGGATCCCCAAACCCAACATCTTCAGGCCCCAGGCACTGGGTGGGCACCAATATTTGCCCTGCATGGCCCCTTTACTTGGTCAGGGTGAGAGGCAGGACCCCACTGTACAGATGAGTAGGATGAGACTTTCAAGGCTGAGGGCCAAGCCCAAGGTCATCCCACAATTAGAAGGGAGAGCCCCGGCTAGAGCTCAGGGACTTCAAGCTGCACCCCCAGCTGCACTCTTCTCATGTTGCTCAGGGACACTGCACAGCACACACTTTGCATACTTCAAACTCCCCAAAACACAGGACTGGGGAGGGGCCTGAGAAGCCCACGGCTTCTCCCTGCTCCAACTGGAGAGCCCTGCTCTCACCAGTTCTGTACAAAGGGCTTCTATGTCCGCATGTTTCTCTGTCAAGCACCAGTGGGACATGCTGTTGTGACTGTGGCTGAGGCCGCCCACGTCACATCCAGTACCCACTGGGCTGGCGGGGCTCCCGGGTTGTTTCCAGGGTGGGGACATTGAGCCACCGATTTAAAGGGGCTAAAGTTTCCCTTCTCAACCACATGAGCACAGTTAGCTGTAGGCTTAAAAGCATCTCCTGTGGAAGCAGGTTGCTGGCTTCAGGAAGCCCTTATTGGCCTTGGCACACACCTATAACCCAAGCTCTCTGGGAGGTGGAATGAAGAGGATCACAAACTTGAGCCCAATCTTAGCAATTCAGCACAACTGTTTCAAAATAAATAATAGCTCAGCACACGCTCTTTTGCCAAAGTGAGGTGACCCAGAGTGAGCAGGCTGTCTTCTAAACTCCCTGCCTTCCCACAGATATCCCACATTATCCGAGAGATACGCCAGTTCCAGCAAACTGCCTACAAAATCGAGCACCAAGCGAAGGTAAGATGGTACCCCTGCCCACCCCACTCCTGTGCTGGCTCAACCCCTTACTTCCTATCTAGCACAGGCTGTTGTCCCCAGTCCCACCTGACACCCTCCCTAGAAGGATGCCTTCCTCACACCCTGTCCCCAGCAGGAACAAGCTGCCCCTTATTCCTGTTGGCTTTGTATTGCACTTTGACCTTTAGTTTATAATCAGGTCCAAGTTCCCAGCACAAGGGAGTCAGAGTGTAAAACCTGCCTTTTTGAAAAATGTTATATTTACAAGTTGTGAAACTCAGACATCCTCCCACAGGCCACAGTGTCCCCAGTTTTTTGGGGGCCTGCACCCCAAGTGATCCACAAACATAGGTGCATTTTCATTCTACATCACAGTCTCCACATATTCCTCAGCTCATTCTTTTTCTCCTTAATAATACATCTTGGATGGCTCTGGGACAGGCACCTCAGCTTTATGGCTACAGAGAATCTGTTCACTTCACCTCCTTTGTGCCCTTCATCCCCTTGCTTTGGATGAGGCTCAGAGAAACACCTCCCCACATACGCTTTGCTGCATGCATTTCCAGCTCCACAACCAGGAGCTTTGCAAAACAGAAATAGTTTCTGCATAAGACAGCCAAACATTGGAGATGGCAAAATGGCCTCAAGTCTGCCTCCTACAGGATGGATGTAGGGGTCCAATGGGCTGAGGCACAGAGAGTGGAGGGCAGGTTCAAACTTCCTGCTCTGTCCCCACCCTGAGCCAGCACTGGGGTGTTGGACACTCAGTCACACAGGGCAGGTGCAGCCCGGCAGCCTTGCTGGAGTGGAGCGCAGGTAGCCTGCTGAGACTCTGCTCTGCATCTGGAAGAAGGCAGGAGGCAGGACATGGGTGCTGAAGGTGGGAAGCCCCTTTTAAAGAAGTGCTACAGCTGGCCGGGTGGCTTCTCTTCCTGGCAAGCAGGAAAGTGTCAAACCCTCGGAGGCAACTTAGGGAGACCATAGCCAAAAAGCAACACAAACCACTTGGCAGAAAAACAGATAATTCCAAAAGCAGTTAACAGAAGCATAGTTATAAATACTGGAAGAAATACCTAAAATGGCTCTCCCAGTAGAAACATAATACAAGTTACATATGTCATTTTAAATGTTCTAAGGAGCCAGTAACTAGGGAAATAACTCAGTGGTCAAACTTTCTTTTTATTCATTTTAGTGAAAAAAAATACAATAGCAATGAAACAGTTTCAAAACAGGTTAGTAGGATAGTTACAATGATTAATACATTGTATATTCTTGTCTTCCTAGTAGTTATTCAGAGGACAATTTGCAGACATGGTATCTTGTCTAAACAATATTAGTACAAGCCTTTCTTCTCACTGAACTAAGAGAAAGTAGCTATATATCTATCTTAACTATCTTGTATATACATACATATTTTTTCACAACAAAATGGTCTTTTTTTTTTTTTTTTTTTTTTTTGCGGAACCAGGTATTGAACTCAGGCCCTTGCGCTTGCCAGGGAAGCACTTATTCCACTGAGCCATCTCCCCAGCCCCCCTTTTTGTTGGTCCTTTATTTATATCTCCCTTTTTTTATTTGTTTTGTCACAGATGGGTGTTCCATTGCTGTTAGAGAAGCTGTGCAGAAAAGTGTAACCATGAGGTACAAAAAGTAAAGCTATATTAATGTGCTGAGCTATAAAAGGCTCAAGTCAACAACTTCAGACAGTTGCCCGTTGTGCCGATGACTCACTACTATTATGGACTATTGGACTATATGGGGTTATTTTGCTGAATTCAAGTACCTACAATCTTTAGACTGATATCAAGTATGAAAAGGTCCTTTAAAGACTTCTCCAAGTACAGCTTCTCTAACAATGGTCAAACTGTTGCACAAGGAGGGTCCTGAGTTGGATCCCCAGCACTGTTAAAAAAAAAAAAAGGAAGAAAAAGTAAAAAGAAATAGGTGAACTTGGGCCAGGAGTGGTGGTACAAGCCTATAATCCAGGAGGCTGAGATAGGAGAATTTTCATGAGTTCAAGCCAGCCTGGACTATATAATGAGTCCAAAACTAGACTCATTATAGGACTATATAGTAAGGCCCTGTCTCAAAAAAAGAAGAAGAAAAAGACGAATTCCACTCCCATCTTATGTAATTATACGTCTTTCATGTGCATGTGTGAGTACTTACACATGGCGCTGTGCATTGGCCGCTGAGCTGCTCAGCCTACCAGAGAGGACCAAAGCTCAGATCCCACAAAGCCTCCCACAGCTATAGAACCTTCTGCTGAGGTCCTGCCCACCTTGACTGTTAAAAATTCTTGTACAAAACTGGGACAGATGTCATAGTGGAGGGTGACACCTTTGTCCAACGTACTCTGTAAAAGCATTGCCAAGGACATGAGACATGAGGGGCAAGGCCCTGGGGAGAGCAGGAGCGGGATCTGATGCAGCTGTCACTGTGCAGAAGTAGATTAGGGGCAAGGACAGAGGTATGTAAAGCCATGGGTCTCCAGCTTCAGTGCACAAGAAAGTCAGATTCACCAGAAAGAAGGGTTTTTACCGGCTGCCACTTAAGTAAAACGATGATCAGGTCAAAAACCCCAACTTCCTGACAGCATGGCCCTGCAAACACTCATTGGGAACATGTTAGCCTGTAGCAAGAAACCTAGTATTCCTGTTCCTGTGGTGTATTGTTCTGATCCCTTTACTGCTACAAATACCTCAGCCTGGTCCTTTTTAAAGAAATAAAATTTATTTGGTTTACTGTTCTGAAGGTTCCAGTTGTGACATCAACACCTGCTGGGCCCTTGGGCAGGCCTCCTGGCAGGTGGCATCTCCGAAACGACACAGAGTGGCTAGCGAGGGCTGCAGGGCTAGCCTGTGTCACAGGGCCACAAAGTGCCGCATCTGTCATCAGTGTGGGTCGAGCCTCACTGAGACACTCAAAGTCATCTTCCTAGAGGTGCTGGTGTGAGCCTCTAATCAGACAGTAATAATCATTCCAAGCTAATGCCGTAGCTCAGAGACAGAACATTCGCCCCTCCTGTGTAGATCCCTGGGTTCTGCTGGTCTATAGCCAGAATATGTGGAGGCAATCAATAAGTCAATATGGCCATCACACCCTGACCCAGTCACTCCCCAAAGCCCCACCTGTTAGCTCATGAGGTTTTGGGGAACATCTAGATATAAACTGTAACTTTAAAAAGATATTAATTATTTTATTTATATCTAGTTACTGTTTTTGAGGCACGGTCTCAGTAAGTGATGAGGTTGCCCAGGTTACACTCAGACTTGCAAACTTCCCAGAGTACTGGGATTGTAGGCATGAATCACAACACTAGATCCATATGAAGATTTTAAACTAATATTTTTATGCCTGGGTGATATTGCGGATAGAATCCAGAGCCTCTTAGACACACTACCACTTAGGACACCCCAGTGTTAGTATTACTATCCAGACAAACATTAAGACAATATTAAATAGCAATGCAATGGCAAGTTCTATTAAGCTGAAGCACGACTGAATGCATCCCTTGCCTCATGTGCTGTCCTGAACCCTCCCCTTGAAGGCTTTTGGTCTCAGAGACACCCAGGTCTGGAGTCACCCATCACAAAGTGCTGTAACTCTGCCCTGCCTTTCTCCCCTTCTCAGGTCACCCAGTATCTTCTGGACCAGTCTTTTGTGATGGACGAAGAGAGCCTCTATGAGTCTTCTCTCAGAATAGAACCTAAACTCCCCACCTGAGCACCAGCCAGCCCCAGCCCCTTGTGTGGACATGTGCTATACGATACTGTACATATTTGTTTGGTTTCTCTGGATTTTCCTCTTCAGTATGTGCTTCTCCAAGACTACAGATCTGTTCCTGTACTTAGGTTCCTATAGACCTGGAATATGAATTTCTGCACCATCTCAAACTCTGACCCCTGCAGTGCCTGTTTCTTTGAACACCTGTCCTCCTGATCCATCCTCCAGACCTGCAGGGGAGGTGGCACCCACACGGACAGGAGTCTTCAACTCCAGTCCT
The DNA here is from genome assembly GCA_004027165.1 of Ctenomys sociabilis. Taxonomy (NCBI): domain Eukaryota; kingdom Metazoa; phylum Chordata; class Mammalia; order Rodentia; family Ctenomyidae; genus Ctenomys; species Ctenomys sociabilis. The sequence continues at coordinate 3,174 of PVKA01029249.1, read as the reverse complement.
GCTTCGCCCTCCCTCCCCAGTGCCCAGGTCCTGGCCACCTTGGGCATCCTCCCAGCATGACCTCTACAGCTGTTAGAATGGGTGGGTGGGGGGAGGCGGGAGGGGGTGCCGTAGCCTCAAGTCCAGTCATTGACAGCTCTTCCTGCTGACAGCGACGCCAGTTTCCAAAGCAGCTTTTCCAGACAAAATCTCAGATCTCTCAGTAAGCTGTCTGAAGGGAGTCCTCTCTGCCGAGCTGCGCCCCTCACACCGAGGCTGCCTTCCCGGCATCATGTCACTCCTTGCTCTAGGGTTCGTGGCAGATCACATGGAAAGCAATCTCCATAGAGTGGACAGACCCAAGAACTTCCTGAGGAAAATGTAACCAACACCAAATCAGCGACCTTTGCCAACCGCTTCCCAGCACTCACTGGAAGTCAGGACATGGAAATGTCACTTTTCCTCTTCTTTGAGCCACCTGACGGTCACCACAAGCTTACATTGAGATGCTCTAAGTATGTATACCTTGTGATAATTAGTACTACACTGTAGAATTAGGAAATCAATAACCAAGTGTTTTTATTGCATATACTGTAGTCCTGTCTAAATGCCTTCTAGCAGGAATATAGTACTGTAGTGCTTATTCTGTGAATATTACCATGTATTTTTTACAGTGTACAGTATAGAGAACACAGGTCCACTCAGAAGTGGCAGGCATGCTCCACTCCGACAGACAACTTTTGCTGTAAGCAATACCTAGTGGTATGAGAATTCTATTTCAAGTCCTAAAATATTTCAACTTACAGCTTGTTTGGAAAAAAGAAATTTCCACTTTTGTAAACATATGTTTCCTGATTACCTCTTGCTAATAAATCTATTCTATCTCAGGGTGAGTTTTGGGCTCTGAGCGGCTTCATTCTTTCCCTCAGGTGATATTTATGGGCTCTTGTCCCTTGGCAGACCCTGAGTAGGGTCAGAGTTGGGGTGACGAGGACACCACCCTTGTTCTGGGCTCCACTGGCCTGTTCCCATTACCAGTTGCCCTGGAAACAGAACAGTCAGAACTCAGTGGTTTAGGCTGCGTTGTCACCTTTCCAGTCCCGTGACCTGATGGGGCCCAGCTGGCAGCCCTGGGTAGGCTTTCTTGGGGTCATAGTCCTGCAGCAGCAGAGAAGCTCATGTGGACCAGGTGGCCAGGATGGTGCCCTCACTCAGCTAGAGACCGGTGGGCTCTTCAGAGATGTGTTCATGTGGCTTCTCCTGTGACTCTAGCCTCACAAGTGACCACCCCACTAGACTTGGGAGAAGCCACCCCACAGCATAGCCCACTTACCAGGGGAGACAAGTTAAGGTCTTCTCAATGGGGAGAACAACAGCTGTGCAGTCATCTGGATTACTAGACAGACAGTGTTTTTTGTTTTTTGTTTGTTTGTTTGTTTGTTATTTTGCGGTACCAGAGATTGAACTCAGGACCCTGAGCTTCCCAGGCAAGCGCTTATTCTACTGAGCTATCTCCTCAGCACCTGACCGTGGGTTTTGCTTTTGTTATTCATTTGTTTGGTTTGGTTTTGAGATGGGCTTTCCCTTTCTGCCTTGAAATCATGGTGATTCTCCTGCCTCAGCCTCCTGGGTATGGAGATTACAGGCATGCACCCCATGCTTGGTGAGAGACATATTTGAGCAGCTCTGTCGGAGGACATCCCAAGGAAGAAAGGCCAGTGTGACTGGATGCAGGGTTCAGGCAAGTCCCTGGGGCTCCACAGCTCCAGAGCCTGTTCCTCATTTCCAGGACAAGACTGTGTGATGCTTTCAGTCTCAGCACCTCCTTTCCCAGAGCCCTGACTTTTGACTTCTCAGAGCCACTGATATTTCTGAGTGGTTTGTTTCTAGGGCAACAGTTAACCAGATTAGTCTTCCTCACCAGGTCCATACAAGTGTGAACAGAATGCGGAGGGCATGGAGCTCTGTGAGCCTCTTGTCTTGGGGTCTCCAGTATTGAAGGGCAACAAAACCCTGTGAATACAGGACTAGCCCACCTGTCAGGCCAGCTTCTGCACCCTTCCAGATGACTGGCATGCCCTGTGCAGTAAAGGAGACCTGACCCAGATTCAGAGTAGCAAAGACTGCAAAGTGAAGGTCAAGGTTTATTTTGAGTCTAGCTGCCTCTTGGACATGTGGAGGCCCAAATGAAGAGCCATAGTTAATAGCAAAAATAACTTTCAAGTCCCTGACCATCCTGACAGAACAAATCACTCTCAGTGATACTGGTAAGGCCCGGGACTTTGCCCATCTCCCATTCCTATAGTGGCTTCTGACTCTCCTGACTGCATGGATATGAGCAGAGAAGGACACAGGACAGGCATGAGTGCTGCCCTGTGTCCTGGCCCAGATGTCTCCCCCTGCCTTCTGAGGACAGGCCCGGGACATGAGCTCAGACATGAGCAGAGCACAACCTGCTATGGGGCTTCCCGAGGGCACTTCCCAGGGACCTGTGGCCAGCTTACCCCTGAAGTGCTCTTCTGTCTTCCAGGCAGCTTTCACCTTTTCCCTGTTTGTGCTGGGACCAGAGGAGGAATAGAGTGGAGAAAGTCTGACCTCTGCCTGCCAGCCTAAGCACTGGCCACCAGGTCAGCCTAGTCTGATATCTTGGAGCTTCAGCTTCCGTACTTGAAAAATGTGCACAAAAATAATATTGCAGCATGGGGTAGAATTCAGTGAGCCAGTACAAACTGAGAACACCTCATCTGAAGCCTGAAACTGATTGCCAGCATGACCCCACATGTAGAAATTTCCAGGGCTGGGGAGATAGCTCGGTGGAATAAGTGCTTGCCTGACAAGGACTTTGTCCTAAGTTCGATCCCTGGTACCACAAAAAAAAACAAGTAGGAATTATGGACCTCATGAAACAGCTCAGTTGAAACATAAGGACACTAGTCCTAGTATCCAAAACTACCCTTGGGCAATGTGATATGCTCTGGGTAAGACAGATTTTGGGTTTCTACTTGGCTACAAGAAATCTTATTATATATGAAAATTTTCCAAAATGCAGGAAAAAGCCGGGCGTGGTGGCGCAGGCCTGTAATCCCAGCACTTGGGAGGCTGAGGCAGGAGGATTGTTGTGAGTTCGAGACCAGCCTGAGCTACAAAGTGAGTTTAAGGCCAGCCTGAACTGCACAGTGAGACCCTGTCTCAAAA
>PVKA01029248.1:0-28506 GCA_004027165.1 Ctenomys sociabilis | reverse complement strand
CTTAGACAGGGCCTGGCTAAGTCACCCAGGCTGGCCTCAAACTTTCAATCCTCCTACCGAAGCAGCCTGGGCGGTGGGATTAGATGGGAGCCGCCATGCCAGGTTGAACAGGTTATTTCTTGTCATGGAGTTTCTGTGTTCTTCCCCCTCCTACTGGCTTCTCTGCACCGAGTGCCGTCCCACACCTTGTTTGTTTTGAGATACAGTCTAAGTCTGTTTCCCAGGCTAGACTGAACTTTCAGTCCTGCTGCCTGGGCCTCCTGAGTGCTGGGACACAGGTGTGCCACCACTGCCGGACAGAACCTCGACTCTACAGGCAGACTCTAGTTCTGACAGAAGGACGACACCTTTGCTGGGGCCAGCTGCGAGTTGCGCAGCACTGAGACAGCCCAGCCTCTGTGCCCTGCATGCCCTCCCTGCATGGTCCCAGCCAGGCCCTGCAGTCCTGGATGGACCTAGGTACCTCCTGAGACTCACTTTTCCTTCTGTGCACGGAGGTACGGTTTGATGACGAGACGGTGCATGGCAAAGTAAACTACCAGGGGCCCCACGGTGGCGTAGAACACGGCGCTGGGCAGCAGCTGGTCCGTCAGGTGGATGGGGAAGAAGTAGGTCTGGCTGGCCCTGTTCAGTCTGGAGACAGAGATGGTCAAGGTGGGGCGGCATCCCCAGGGTAGGCCTTGCACAGGATGACCTGAGCACCAGGCCCTTGGCCCCTGGTAGGTCCTGGTCCAAGTCTCAGGACCTGGGGCTTGCTGAGCTCAAGCAGCGTGACATCCTGAGAAACCTGTGAAGAACTGGAAACTAGTGAGCACAGGAGGCCAAAGGACAAGTGAGCCAGCACGCTCTGCTTTTGTTGTTAGTTTGCTTTTCTGAGACAGGATCTGGCTAGGTGGTTCAGGCTGGTCGTGAACTCTGCAATCCTCCTGCCTGGTACCTTTTTAATTTTTTTTGTAGAGGGAATCAAACTCAGGTCTTTGAACTTCCCTGGCAGGCATTGTGCCATTGAGCTTTTAGGTCCCTGGCCCCTATTTTCTTAATTTTAAGACAGAGTCTAAACTGCCTGGGTTGGGCTTGAAATTGTCATCTTCCTGTCTCAGCATCTGAATGGCTGTAATGCTGGTTTAAGACTTGGCGTGATTCATCAGATAAATGGAACATAGGGCAGAAGTCTGTGAAGTACAAATGCCCACTCTGGTCCACCTCTGGGGCTTTCTGGAGGACCTTTGGTTGGCACAGTGGGAGCATCCCTCTGTATACCCAGAATGTCTCAAGACCTGCAACCTCAGAACCAACATTAACAGCCCAAGTAGAAATCCACCTGACCTTCTGTGGGTGGAAGTTAACACAGAAACACTAGAAGCAGTGATTATGGGTGCTTTGTGGCATTGTGGATTTGGTGCGGGGGAAATAGGCTGGGCCTTACTCCAAGATTGTTTTTATTTTATTTTAGTATCTAACAGGGTCTACAGGTCAGACTCGTAGTGATTCTGTTTTCAGCCTAGTAAGTGCTGGGATTACAGGTGCATGTGCTACCACGCCCAGTCTCAATCACTGTCTCAGTGCACCCTGGGGGCAGGAGGGCTGGCACAGCGGTAGGATGGAATTGCACAATGGCCACTGTGCTCTGCCTAAACAGGAGCTATCTGGCCAGCCCTCCAAGACCATTTGTTATGTGTAGCAAGTGACTCCAACTTTGGAACTGTCTCCAACCCCTTGCATCTGTGCGTCCTGAGCCTGCCTATACACATCTGCTTCTGGGGAGAGTGGAGACACTCCTGGACAAGACCCTGGAAGATGATGGCACCCTCCCAGGTCCCAGGTCAGACTGACTGATTTTTTTTTTTTTTTTTTTTTTTTTTTTTGTCTTTTTGAGACAGGGTCTCACTATGCAGTTCAGGCTGGCCTTAGGCTCACTTTGTAGCCAAGGCTGGTCTTGAACTCACAACAATCCTCCTGCCTCAGCCTCCCGAGTGCTGGGATTACAGGCCTGTGCCACCACGCCCGGCTTCAGACTGACTGATTTTGGTGGAACCAGGGATTGAATTCAGGCTCTTGTGCTTGCTAGGCAAGCGCTTATCCTGAGTCATTTCCCCGGCCCCTCCCAGGTCAGATTTAGAAAGGCTGGGAGGGTGACTGCAGAAACTGGACAGCTCTGCTGGCCCTGTTACACACTGGGCATCCCCAGGTCTCAGGAGAGAAGGCTGACGGATGGCTGAGACCAGCTCCAGAGCCTGCAAGGTGCTCTGCTGTTGCTGTCCTGCCCTCACCCTGCTGCACTGCTCTGAGTTCCAACCCCAGAGCAAAGAGGGGTGGGGTGGGGGGAGGGGAGAAGGGGAAGAAAGGACAGGGCTCTGAGACTGGTGACCTGTAAGCTAAAGCCTGAGGCCACTGTAGGAAACAGCCACCTGCAGCTCTGGGGTTGCAGAGAAGTGCAGGTGGCCTCAGGGACATTTCCAAGGGCTTCAGGACAGCAGGACTGATGGACAGGCCCCTGAGGCTGTCACTGATTCTAAGCAGAAGATTCACAGGGGCTAGGTGACCTGCAGGGGACCTCTGCCTGCATAGAGAATGACTTGGGGTGAGGAAGATCAGTTAGAGGTGCTGTGGTCACCAAGTCCAGGGACACGCAGCATAGGGACCAAGAGCAGTGAGCAGACCGTGACCTCCTTTTCTGAGTGGACATGGGACACCAAGATGTGTCAGTTCTTGTCAGGTGTGCAGAATGAGGGACCTTGGTGAGGTGTACATGAGCCACGACGTGGACCCAGATTGTTCTGGATGTGTGTTACATGACATCTGAGATGCTGTGGGCCACTCAAGCTGAGATCTGGGAAGTGGGCCGGACACACAGCAAGCCTCCCATAGATAATGTGGGCCTGGTCTATGGTGCACGGAAGCCACCACACAGCCTCCTACTGCCCCACAACAGTTCTAAACGAGACACAAATGTGGCTCTGTCCCAGTTAGGGGGCAGTAGTCAGAGGTGTCTGCCTGGCAAGCACAATATCCCAAGGGGCCTGAATTTGATTGCTGGTACCAAACACACACGCACGCACGCACGCACGCAAGCAAGCATGCGTGTGCGTGCACACACACACACACACCTTGCAGTCCTCTGTCCTCAGCCTCCGTAAGTGTTAGGGCTGTGCCTGTGAACACAGCTGTTTTTGTTCTTTTGAGATTTGAGACAGGGTCTTCCTATAGATACTGGCATTAGTCGTCCTCCTCCTTCAGCCTCCCTAGAGCTGGGACTGTAGCAACACTGGTGAGCCACCATGCCTGGCTCCAAGCTTTTTCTTTTTTTTTTTTTTGGTGAAACCAGGGATTGAACTCAGGCCCTTGTACTTGCCAGGCAAGCACTTATTCTACTGAGCTATCTCCCCCGCCATTTTCAAGGAGGATGCCTGACACTACGGACACATGTGGAGCTGGAGATTCAGGACAGGTGAGTCAGCGCCTGAAGGCAATGAAGTCAAGAAGCAGAGAGGTCCCTGAGCCCAGGCAGAGGACTGAGCCGAGGAGCCTCTGGTAGCAGCAGTCTGGAAGCCAGAGCCAGCCTGCAGGAAATGCTAGAGCTGCACCTGGTGCCTGGGGTGCTGCGATCCGGGCAGCGAGGTCTGGGCAGAGGCCCCAGACAGAGACACAATGCCCTGACCTACCCACAGGGGGAGGTGGCTGGGAAACACTTTTTCCTTTTCTGGGAGGCTGGGGTTGAATCCTTCCAAGCAGTCATCTGCAGAAGGGAAGGCTTCAGGTGCGCTTGGAGGCGCTGTGGAGATGAGCAGGAGCTGCCCAGCCCCCGGGCATCATCTAGTGCCGCCAGAGAGGCGGCCAGACAAGGCTTCCCTAGCTGGCTGTGGCCTTCTTCACTCTGACCGCTTTAGGCAGTAGAGACATAGGCAAGGGGCTCTCTAGGCCTCCAACTGCAAAGTCAGGCAACTGCAGCTTCTCAGGGCCAGAGTCTGACTTACTTGACCTTGAGTGAGACGCCCTGCGGGACTCCGATGCTGACAGCTGCACCGAGGACACTGTGCCGGGAGATCTTCCGCTCAGCGCCATACTCCACGACCGTCCCGAAGAAGCCTGCCCTGCCAGAGCGGAGGCTACTGTGTGCACTGTGCCCACTCCCCAACCTGGGAGACCAAGCTCCCTACAACCCCAACCCTCCAGGCCCTTACTTAAGGGAGCCTTTCACTCGCGTCTGGTCGTCGTCCTGGAACTTGTGCTGATAGCTGATCAATGCGAAGGAGTGGGGGATCCCCAACTGTGGAGACAGGGGACAGGACCAGGTCCCTGTAGACTCTAGAATGCTGGGAGCCCCCTGGGCACAGCCTGTACATAAGCCTGGCAGTCGGGCAGGGTGTGCAGTGCACACTTACTCATGCTCGTCCCTGAGCTCAGGATGTGCCGTGTTCACGGACCAATGCCCCCATGATGAATGCATTCACCATGTGTGGCAAGTGTGTAGTAATAAAGAGGGGAAAAAAAGACTAGGTTAAAAACAAAAACCACGGGGCTGGCCAAATAGCCCAGCAGACTAGAGCACCTGCTTAGGCAGACGCAGGGGCCGGGGCTTGATGCCTGGTCCTGCTATGCCAGCCCCACTCCCAGACCACACTGAGACAGCGACTGCGACAGCGTGGGGCATGTGCCTATAATCCCAGCATTTGGGAGTGTAAATGTGAGGATCAGTGTGAGTCCGATCTATGTAGTGAGACCCTGTAGACCCTATACTAAATAAAAAACAAAAACCATGCTGGCATTCCACATAAAAACTGTTTTCTAGCTTCTCAAATAAGAACATGGACACACTACAAGGCGGTAAGGTGGTAGGGGACTCAGCTCTGGGTGCCTCTCCATGCTGTGCTTGGCGCTCCCTTCTTCCTTGGGCCTCCCCCCACCTGTGGGCTTCCTGAGCAGAGCTTTAGATGCTGGTTTGTATAGGTGAGAGAACCACTCCTTGGGGCTGATCCCCAAGTGTGCAGGGCAGCAGGCTGTGGACACCCAGCCCCCACTCACCTGCAGGGCCGCGGTGAAGTGGCTGGTCCTGGTGTCGCGCACAATGCTCGTGTTCATGGCAGACTGAATGCCCCACCGCCACTGCAGGTAGCCCACTGTGTTCTTATCCAGGTTCCGAGCCAGGACGGTGGTCAGGCCAGGCCGGATTCCACGGGATGAGAACTGCAGGGCACAGTTTGTTGTCACAAAGCTGGGGAGACACAGACAAAAAGGATCTGAGGACATATGCTTCCAGCCGCTCTGCCATCTCCATCTGCCAGGCCAACACCCTGCTTAGGATCATTCCCATGAACCCCTGGGCCAGCTCCCAGCCTGAAAGGAGGTGACAGGGCACCCTCCACCACTCCCAGTCTCGCAGGGCGCTGTGCTCCTAGGCTGAGAGTGTGATCCTGCTTCGGGTTCCAGGCACCCTAGGATGCTCTCAAGCAAGACAGGGCAGCAGTGCCCCAGAGCTCTGCTGCACGCTGGCACTGCCCCACTGACCCAAAACCACTGCAGCTGGCGCACCCAGGCCAAGGATCCTGGCTTCCCCAGAGGGCCTGGCATGTGAAAACCTTCCAGGTGATGTATGAGACCTATCTGCCTCCAGCAACCCCAGGGCAATAAAATCAGAACTTCCAGCTAGGGTGCTAGCTTCAGGATTTGGTGAAAAACTGCCCACACAATTCTGATAAAAGTCCACTGGGTGTGCTAAGGCACGAAGTGAAAGGCTTTGGAGGCTCGTTTCTGAGGCCGGCAGCGCCATCTTCTGGCTGCGAGGAATATTTCAGGACTCGTCCTGTCACTGAAGGCAGACAGCACTGACCACAGTGCCTACCTCTGCTCTTTTTTTTTTTTTTTTTCCCTTTAACACTGGCGATTGGGGCCAGGGAGAAGGCTCAGTGGAATAAGTGCTTCCCTGGCAAGTGGAAGGGCCTGAGTTCAATCCCCAGTTCTGCCTCAAAAAAAGAAAAAAGAAACAAAACCCAGGGCTTCTGTACTGAGTTACGTGTGAGGCCTCTTTAAAATTAGTTTTTAGACTTTCAGACAGGGTCTTGCTAAGTCCCTCAGGCTAAGGCTGAGCCTGATTATGGCACACGTGAGCATGCTGGATTCTCTTCTCCAGACTCTAGAGGAAAAGGGTTGCCATTAAGTAATAATTAGCATGGTGATTCTTCCCCTATTGTTTTTTTTCTTTTTTTAGTCTAAGACTGCCCAGCAGAGGAAAGCAGGGCACTGCTGTTTTGGGAGTGGTGGCTGTGAAGTAGAGGCAGGGACGCCCCAAGCACTGCATCCCTGCAAGGGGCCCTGCTCCATGGTCCTCAACGTGCTGCCTTGGCAGAGAGCTCGGCCACCCGCCCCACTCCTCCCATGCACAGGTCCAGGCTGAGCTTCTGAGCAGGCCCACACCAGTAACCCCAGGCCACTATGGCCCAAGCGCCTCAGGCCCAGGACACACAGACTTTCCAGGTCTGCCTGCCTGGCCAGGAGCAGCTCTTGTGTTTACCATCTGGGGGTGAGATTGCGGAACAGCTTGAGACCAAGTAAGGGCCCCTGGAGGTCGCCAGCTCCAAATTCCAACTGTGTGAGAGAGAGAGAGACAGCGGAGGGGGGCAGACAGAGAGAGACAGGAGACACAGAGAGATAGGGGAGACAGACAGAGAAGTGGGGAAAGACAGACAAGAGGGGGAGAGAGCAGAGACAGAGGGGAGACAGAGTGAGACAGACAGAGACGGGGGAGGAAGGGAGAGACAGAGACAGACGGGAGATATGGGGGGTGAGAGAGAGAGGAAGAGGGAGAGAAGAGGAAAAGATAGAACAGGAGGGAGGGAGGGAGAGAAAGCATTAATGGTTTCTGCTTTTTCTGGTACCAGGGTTTGAATCCAGGGCTTTCCCACTAAGCTACATCCCTAGACTATATAAAAAATATATGAACATATAAAAATATACCACATACACAAACATATCTATCTATTCATCCATCTATATCTATGGCATGTCATCATGCTGTATTATTTTATATATTTGGTACAGGGTCTCACTACACAGCTTGGACTTGTAGTGATTCTCCTGTTTCAGCCTCCCCAGCTGGGATTACAGGTGTGCACTACCACGCCCAGCCTTCATGCTGCATTACTGAGAAGCCTGCTGTTCTATTCTTTTTTTTGGTGGAACTGAGGATCGAACTCAGGCCCTTGCTCTTGCCAGGGAAGTGCTTATTCCACTGAGCCATCTCTCTGGCCCCTGCTGTTCTACTGTAATACCACGCACTCTTACTAAGTGGCAGATGTTGGGTCCAGCCCCACCTCCCAGGGCCAGATGACAATGTGCACCACCGCACCCCAGGATTCAGCTGTTCATCAGGGCAGCAAATGGAGGCAGACCTTGAACTCTCAATGCCTGCCCCTGGGGCCACAGAAAGGGGCTCCCCACAGCACAGCAGGCCTGCCCTGACACTGAGGTGCCTGGACCCACAGGGAGGCCATGAAAAGCTCCACACAGCAGCCTCAGCCCTGCAGCCCTCTGGCCGCCTCATGGAGCGACCAGGATGACTTTCAAGGCAGTGGGTCAACATTTATTAGATGCAGCTGTGCTACTGGCCAGGACACCAGGTGGGCACTTTCCGCCTAGGCTTCTACCTGCTTCAGAGCTCGGATCTCCGGAGGTGCGATCTCCAAGGAACATCTTCTTCCCACTCTCCTCTGTGTACTGAGCCAGGGCCTTAACACTGAACTATATCCCCAGCTCTTTTGAAAATTATCGGCTGGGGAGATGGCTCAGTGGAATAAGCGCTTCCCTGGCAAGTGCAAGGGCCTGAGTTCAATCCTCGGTTCCAGGGGAGAAAAAAAGAAAATTATCTACTCTGAGTCAGAGTCTAATGCCCAAGGCCAGGCTCAAGCCTATGATCCTACTGCCTCAGAATCCCTACTGCTGGGATGATGGGCTGTGCCACCATGCCTGGCTTGGGGTCCTAACTGAGCTACTGGACAGATGGGCAGGACTCCCTCTTGGACATGAGACACATCTTCTTTGGGGCCAGTCAGCACCTGATGCCTGCCACTTGAGACCCGACTGCTCCCACAGTGATGCCATGAAGCTCTGGATGGGGACTCCACAGAGCACCCCCTGCCTCACCTCGCCCCAGCCCTTTGCGGAGGTCACTCGGCGCAGTGCAAAGTTGATGGAACCCCCTCCGTTGCCGTTCTGTGTGGAGAGGCTTCCAGAGAGGATGGCCGTGTCCGTGGCTGTCAAGGGGGCCTAGGGAGATATTTCTGGTGAGAAATGGACGTGCCACTGACAGCAGCAGTGTACCAGCTGTGAGCATGCGGGACTCGACCATCCCAGCTGCCCAGGCCCGACACCTGGTTATCTGAACTGCAGGTATAATCCTCCAGGGCAGTGTCACATTGTGTAAGAGCTTTAGTGGAAACTGCTGGACACTCTCAGGGAGACTGACTGAGTGTGCCTAAGGTAGGAAGAACACAGCTCCTCTGTTGTGTGCCTCCTGCTGAGGGACTCCAGGCCTTGCTGGGCCTTGCTCGACCCAGGGTCTGAGGACTTCTGGGTCTGGATGACCAGATAGGCAGCTCTAAGAGAGCAGAAGGACACTGTAGGCTAACAGGCTTAGTGAGCAAACAAGGCAAGGAGGCGGGGGCTGCTGGAGCCTGCTGCCCTGCCCCTGCCCCCTGGGGCAGTGTGTGGAAGGTGACAATTCAGGTACCCCAGTGCTCAGCTGCTGTGGCTATGCAATGATCTCGGCCTTCTCCTCCCGCCTTCAAACACCATGACCTTGGCCTCCCCTTGGCCGAGGCATTTACCCCTCCTAACAGGTGAGGCTCGGCCCTCGCATTCACACTGGCTCCCAGGCGGCACATCAGTCACGGCTGTGTCCGGGCCTGCGCGCTCCTTTTAAGTGGCTATTTAGGCTCTTTCCTGAATGAAAGCTGCTTGGGCTGCTGCGCCTCATCACTGTAGGCCCCCTGCACTTGGGCAGGAGCTTGTGTGCTTTACCTCGATGGACTGGGATATGTGCATTTTGTTAATTTCAATCTGCGGAAAGCCACTTCCAGACACGTCCTCGTACTCCTCATCATAGCGATCAAAGAGGTCAGTGGCATCTACTCCGACACTGATGGTTCCCTGGGGCAGAAAGACAAGCAGTCAGGGGCAGGGAGCCGCTTCTGCAGCAGGAGGGGCTTTCATGGGGCAGCACCTGATGTCGTGGTCTCTGTGCTCTGGCCTTCATGAAGCCACACGGCATGGATTTTAGAGCTGAAGCCAGAGAGCTGCGCAGGCCATGCACGTCCAGGGCCAGGAAGCACTACGTGTGAACGAGAGCAGGCCTGACATCTGCAGGGGACGGCAAGCCAAGGACAGGCATTCCTACAGGTGAACCAAGCCAGTCTGACCCTCAGAGGCCAAGTAGGACCCAGATGCACAAAGCCACCTCCATGCTGGCTGTGGGAATGACACATTTCTCTACACACACTGACATCACAAAACTACCTCAAAACTTTGAAACCATAATCTGCCTTTAAAGATAAAGAAGCACAGGCAAAATAAGGTGGGAAGAAATGGGAGGCTTAAAGATCATGCTGTCTTATTATGGTGGTGCACATCCGTAATCCCAGCACCCTGGGATTAAAAGTTCAGGGCCAGCTAGGGCAACACAGTCAATTCACAGGTAGCCCGTGAGGTAAAGGAGCCCATGTGAGAACACAGGGCAGGACGCAGCTGGCGATGAGCAGAGCCCACTTCCACATGTCCCCACCAGTTGCTGGAATACAGGGTGACGTCCAGAGGGGCCCAGTCCCCTCAGCGATGGGGCCAAAGTGCTGCTGCAAGGCACTGTGCTTTGGGGTGGTCCTCTCTGCAGCACCCCTGCACAGAACCAGAGGAGCAGGGCTAGAGATAGTGCGGCTGAACTGTGTGTGGGTAACATGAGCCCATGCCAGAAACAGCTTCTGCCAGCCAAGTGCCCGAGGCAGAGCAACACCTCAGCCTTGCTTATGCTTTTCTTGCTCACATCATCAATATCGTTCTTCCTCAAATCTTTTTTCTGATACTGGGGATTGAGCTCCGAACTTTGTGCTTGCCAGGCAGGGCACTTATGCCACTGATTATATCCCCAGCCCTAATATCATTTTAAGGATGTACTTGAGTACATGTCTGTTTATTTACTGGATACAGGGTCTTACTACGCAGCACATACTAGTAGTGATCCTCGTCTCAGCATCCCTAGTGCTGGGATTCCAGGTGGGAGCCACACCAGGGAATGTGGTACCCAGGATGCTGAGTTATCTCCCCAGCTCCTAAATACATGTTTTAATATTTAATTGTTTTTGTGGTACCAGGAATTGAACTCAGGACCCTGTGCTTGCCAGGCAAGCACTTATTCTACTGAGTTATCTCCCCGGTCCCTGAAATCATTTTTGAGTAAGCCATTTTATAAACTGACAGCACAAAAGCAGTATTAATCAATACACAGAGCCGGGCATGGTGGCGCATGCCTGTAATCCCAGCACTAGGGAGGCTGAGGCAGGAGGATTGTTGTGAGTTCGAGACCAGCCTGAGCTACAAAGTGAGCTTAAGGCCAGCCTGAACTGCACAGTGAGACCCTGTCTCAAAAAAAGACAAAAAAAAAATCAATACACAATTTTCATTATTTTAGGTACTGCCCCCCAAAACCTGAGCTCAAGCATCGGCCAGGCATCCCTAGTGAAAGGCCATCCTGAGGACACTCAAAAGGACCCGAGGTCATCAGCGCCCCCTGGTGGCCATGAAGGGTGTCATCAGAGCAGGAGGGCACAGGCTCAAGTGCCCCTGCTTCAGGGGCAGTGCAAGAGGGACGCCTCTTTCAGCTTTCCATCTCAAGAGAACCAGCAGCTTTCCTGTGGGTCTTTGGGGAAAAGCAATCATACCGTGTGTGTTATTTAAGTCTCTTAATATGTGCCCAAATGTATCAGCCAAAGCTTCCACTGTTTGAGTTTTATTTCCTTTCCCAATGAAAAATTTTAAACGGTAAAAAGTACTTGTGTTCAGGCTACACTGACAGTACATTGATTCATCAGAGCATGCAGTAGTCTATTTATTTTAACTTAATTTTTGTCTTTTTGCGACAGGGTCTCACTATGCAGTTCAGGCTGGTCTTGAACTCACAATGACCCTCCTGCCTCAGTCTCCTGAAGGGCAGGGATTACAGGTGTGCCTCATCACACCCAGTTTAGTCTGCTTGCTTATGGGGAACTGAACTCAGGGCCCTTGTGCCTTATTGGTAGGTGCTTGTACCCCTGAGCTATATCGCCAAGCCTTGGGAAGTTTATTTAAGAAGGCTACTTTTTTGGGGAGGGGCGGGAGGACACTGGCTCAGGCTGCCTTAAGGGTGGGTCTGGTGCGGCATGTGGAGCTGGGGATGGAACCCGACTGGGTTTGCAACAGCAAGAATTTTGTTAAACAACTGAGCTGACACAACACACACTCCCCGGAAGTTTATTTATTTATTTATTTTTTGTCTTTTTGAGACAGGGTCTCACTATGCAGCTGGCCTTAAGCTCACTTTGTAGCTCAGGCTGGTCTCAACTCACACAATTCTCCTGCCTCAGTCTCCTGAGTGCTGGGATTACAGGCCTGCGCCACCATGCCTGGCCCTGGTCCTTTTTTTTAGAGACAGGCTTTCACTGTGTAGTTCAGGCTGTCCCTCAGCTCACAGCGGTCCTCTGGCCTCAGCCTCCAGAGTGCTGGAATACCAGGCATGCGCTACTGCTATGGTCCCCTTAAGGCTTACTGAGGCATGGGGCGGCTTCTAGAATCTATGATTGCTTTGTGGTCCAATGCTGGGACCATGGGTGTGAGTGTGGCACCAGTCTTGGTCTTGGGCAGGTAGCCATCCTGGGACAGCTAGCTGCATACAATATAAGGGAGGGAGAGGAGCTTGTGTTCAAATCCCCCAAGCCCCTATTTGGGTACTGGGAATCAAATCCAGGACCCTACGCTTGCCATGTAGGCACTTAGGCCACTGCTTCTTTCGTTGCCTTCCACTACAATAAACTGCTGCCCCCCTGTGTTGCTCTCCTGAAACCTCCACAAACTGTGAGATAAATAAACCTTTCCTTTTTAATTCTGGGCTTTAGGTATTTTGTCTCAGCAACAAGAGAACTGGGGATTGAACTCAGGCCCTTGTGCTTGCCAGGTAAGCACTTATTCTACTGAGTTACCTCCCTGGCCCCCCTAGTTCTTTTTAAGATTTTTTTTTTTTTTAAGGTATTTAGTACATGGTCTACAGGATCTCACTACACATATTGGACTCACAGTGATTCTCCTGTCTTCAGCCTTCCAAGTGCTGGAATTATAGGCGTACACCACCATACCCGTTTCACTTGCCATCTTAGCGTACCTGGGGGCGGTGGCATCACTGCACACTGGGGTTAGGGATTGGACCCAGGTCCCTGCATCTGCCTAAGCAGGCGCTTTAATCTGCTGAGCTATCTGGCTGGCCCTGAGATAGGATCATGTCAAAATGCCCAGGCTGGACTTGAACTTGGAATCCTCCTGCCTCAGCCTCCTAAGCAGTTGTGATTACAAGTATACACCACTACGCCTAGCTTCACTGAAACTGTGACTGGGAAACACAACGAATGACACTGAGGTTCATTTGTGGTTGTGAGCAATAACAAGGCTGCATGTGTCCCTTACCTAGCTTCCTGCTGGTGTCACGTGGCACGTGGCACAATACAAGGAGCGCACCCCACCCTTCTGTTTTCCTGTTTTGTGTGAGAGACAGGGACAGATTTCTACACAATCACAGCAAATGCTAGGGTTCATATATCCCCACTCCTGCCATGGGCCATGACAAAGGATGCTTCCATCTTGACAGCTCCAGCATATTCACAGCCCCGCCCCTCAGCCCCTCCGCTGACCACAGGGTTTGGGGTGCGCATCACAGAATGGCCGTGGATGTGTGCTGTTTCTTTTTTTAATGAAACTGTTTTCAGTAAAGAGACTTAAATTTTTGGTTAAAGCACCAGCACTGAACACATATGTCTGTCTTCGTGTCTTCCCTAAACCTCCCTCTGTCCCAAAATGACCCTGAAGGAGCAACAAAGACACAGGATGAAAGGAACAGAGTCAGAGTTGGCAGTAGGTAAGAGGTGTGAACAAGAAAGCTGTGCCTGCAGCTTCAGCACCCGAGGGGCCCCAGAATGTGGCGAAGGGCAGGGCCACTCCAGGACCAGGTGAGGGCAGGCAGGGCTGAGGCTCTGTGGGCCCAGCACTTCCCCCATCTTCCTCAGCTCAGCAGGCCTCTGGCAACCAGGCACTGTCTGGAGGTCTCCACTCAACAGAAAAGCCACTTATCACAGGGCCTCAGATACCAGCTCTGTGTGTGTGTAAGAAAGAGTGTCACCCAATTCTACTACCTCTGAATTGGAATCCAACACAGAGCAAAGATGAAAAGAGGCCAAGAATACAAAGCCCAAAGAAACTCTCAGAACAGGAGCTGTTGGACTAACACAGCTGTTAAGAGGGGAAGGCTCTCGCCCCAAAACACACAGCTGACCAGGGGCAGAGAGCTCCAGAAGCACTTCAAGCATGAAATCCCTGCTTGTGCCTTTCCAGAGTCAAGAGAATAAGGAAACTCATGGAAAGTAAAACTATTACAGCAGAAAAATTTTAAATCAATATAAAATAACATAAAAAAATAATGTAGAAAAAAAAAAGAGGTGAAGCCGGGCGTGGTGGCGCAGGCCTATAATCCCAGCACTCGGGAGGCTGAGGAGGAGGACTGTTGTGAGTTCGAGACCAGCCTGAACTTCATAGTGAGACCCTGTCTCAAAAAGACAAAAAAAAGAAAAAAAAAAAAGAGGTGGAAAAGTTTAGCCCAAAGGCTGGGGAGATAGCTCAGTAGAATAAGCACTTGCCTGGCAAGTGCAAGGTCCTGAGTTCAATCCCCAGTACTGGGGATGGGAGGAGTTCAGCTCAAGAGGCCCAGTGTTTGAATAAGAGGATATAGGAAGAGAGATAAGGAGGCAAAATAGAAAAAGAAATGAGATTTTTCCAGTCTGAATGGGTGGAGTTCTGGGCAGAAGGGCCCACTCACGAGGAGCCTGGACTCCGAACCACCAGCTGGAAGGGAGAGGACCAGAGCGAGGACAGGGCTGCAAACTGAAGTCCCATACATGATTGTAATAAGTGGCGCAAATGACATACACACAACCATCCCCTTTAGATCTGAGACAGAAACCAGCAATTTCTTTTATTAACATAAAGACACAACCTAGTATCAAATCAAAAAGATACACTTTATGGCTGGATATGATGGTGCACACATATAATCCCAGCACTCTGGGAGGCTGAGGCAGGAGGATCAAGTTCAAGCCCAGCATGGGCAACTTGGTGAGACACACGTCTCAAGAGTAAAAATTTAAAAATATAAAAGGGTAGGAATGTGAAGGCCTCAGGTTTGCTCCCCAACATTATAAAACTACATGGTGTAAGGCAGCGCCAAAGTGTGCAGTGCATATTGGTCTCTAGACACAGACACACACACACACATTCATTCCCACCCAGAGACAGGCAGAGGTAGAGAAGCAGATGTTCATTGTGACAGCAAAGTCCTAGAGACACCCACCCAGGGATGGGGACAGGGCCAAAGCCCCAAACTTGGTGGCGCCAGAGCGCTGGGCTGGGGAAGAGGGAGATGAGGGGACAAGCAGGACCCCAAACACAGAGTGGGATGACCTGAAGAGGCCCCTGGCTGCACGCATCACAAAGCCCTGAGTGAAGCCTAACTTATGAATTTGTCAACTATCAAAAGAGTGAAAAGCAAAGAACATACAGAGAAAAAATACAAAGCTCAAAAGCATGAAAATTAAACTGCCACATTTCTTAAGCAAACATAAAATGTTCCATTTTGGTGTTGGGGCCTCCAGCAAGCCAGGCCTGTGCTTCCGACTGCACGTCCTGTCCGCCTATGAGAAAATGCTCAAAAGCCACACAGCACCAATTCTGTAGGGCAGTGCTCTCTCCTGGCAGGAGGGGCAGGGAGGGGGGCAGGAGCAGATGCGAGCTTTGGGTGACACACCCCAACCTCCACCAGGCCTGGGTTCCTGGGAGCGTGGTTTGTTACACACAATGCTTTGTACAGGTAACTGTATTAACATGTGCGAGGTCTAATCAGATACCATGTCATATTCGGTTTCAGGGTGAGCCTCATGGCCTGGTTCCCTACAGGTGTCCCCAGGACCCCAGGCCCTGGGCTTGGAGACTCCCAGCAGGAAATACGGAGGACTTCACTTCCACAAAGTGCAGTAGGGTAGGAGACAGAGCAGCGAGAAGCAGGGTCCTGGGACTGGCCTGCTAAGGCCCACCCCTGAGCACTGGGAGGAGCTGGGTCAGGCCAGAATGCACCCGACCAAGCATGGACTGGAAGGGGGCTCTTCACCTGAGGCCTGGGGCTCTCCCAGGCTTCCCCCGAGGGTGTGCATACACACATGCGTGCACACACACATCCCTTATCATTAACAGCTCTACATTGGCACTGGCCTTCTACTGGTCCTTCTGTACCCTATACTGCGAAGTGCAGGGATCCTGGGCCTGGAGGAGGCTGGGTGTGACCAAAGGGCCACTGTGTGACGGAGCCTACCCCACTGGCCCGAGCAGCTGCCCACTGAGCCCCACAGCTCCCACTCAGGGCCAAGGGAAATGCCAGAGCAGACTTAGGCTACGAACCTCGCCTTGGCTATAGTGCCAAGGGGATCTTCTGCTTTGTTTATAAATTAACACCCATTTTACATTCAGTCTTTCAACAACCTGTCATGGTGGAAGGGACACACGTCCTCATTTTATAAATGAGAAAACTAAACACAGCAGGCATCTATTGCAGGCTCCGCCCTCCCGTGTCAGCCAGTCTCCCTGCCTTTCCTCCCGTGGGTGTACACATTCTACTGCAAAACCCTGCTCTTGGCTCGCTGGGAAGATTTGACATCAAGCTCCGCTGTGACAGGTGGCAGCGTCACAGTTCACTCGGCCCACTATCCCCAACAGCTGGGATGCTGGGAGTCCAATTGTGCCCCTTCCATGGGCTTGTTCAAAGAGAATACCCTTTCTTAGAGGTACCCCAAACTTTCTGTTCACCTTACAAAGCACAAAAACTGCTCAGAAATGGAAGACAAAATTCAATTCAAATCTTTTTTAAAATGCTGCAAAATGTTCTATTTACTTGAAATCAGTTTAAGGAAGCGACAAAGTGTTAGATTAAAATGTTTATGTGCCCATCTGAAATGTTCCTGCTGTGTCCCCTCACTGCACAGAAACATAGCCTGCAGACACACGGCATAAGGCCCCTAAGTGATGGCCACACGCAAACTGCCACAGTCAGGACGAGCAGGATTCTAGCCAGAAGAATAATAGCCTCTCACTGCCCAGCCTGTCCTGTCCCCATCCTCAGCGCATCTGCCAGCACTGTCCTTCCTAAGCAGAGCGCCCACAGGGACTCCCAGCAGTGGAGATGTGAAGCTGGGGCCACAGTTTCCAGCTCTCCAGGGACTTTGGGTTCCCTAACTTGGTACAGCAGAGGTTTCAGTCTCTACCTCCATCTGGCCAAAGGAGAATTCAGCACAACTGAAGCTGCTATTACCTCCTGGGTGTGTGTGTGTGAGTCTTAGGTCCATAATGTTGGCATTCACAAATATGGTTAGCACACTTATGGTTCCAGATCCATGGGGTCACCCAACCACAGATGGAAAATAGTAAAAAAAAACCTGTTCTGAGCATGGGCAGGCTTTTTCCTTCCCTAAACAACAGTGTAACAACCATGCGCACAGCATTCACGCACTGTTACAGCGGTAATAGGAAACTAGAACCCAGAGAACCTCAAGAAGAGGAAAGGACTGCGCAGGTTATAGACTAATGTCCCACGATTCATACGAGAGCCTTGAATATGCAAGCTGGAATCTGAAAAGTTCCACACCTGAGCCTCTGGGGGGGCCAGGACACTGCACTCCTCAGCAGTGCAGAAGTTCTGAAACTGCCCTTTAAATGCTGTTGGGGGTCGTTAATGAATTTGATTAGATTTTACCCTGCTGTGCATCCCAGCTTAATTAAGTGGGCACTGTTCTTTTCAAAACACTAAAGGAAAACAAGGACGCTTCTTTTTTATTTTTTTATTTTATTTTATTTTTTGTCTTTTTTGAGACAGGGTCTCACTGTGCAGTTCAGGCTGGCCTTAAGCTCACTTTGTAGCTCAGGCTGGTCTCAAACTCACAACAATCCTCCTGCCTCAGCCTCCCTAGTGCTGGGATTACAGGCATGCGCCACCACGCCCGGCTAAGGACGCTTCTTATTGACTCTGTATGGTTTCACCCCTCCTTCCACAATGCTGGGCTGACACAGGCTGGGAAGACTCCGAGGAAAGGCACTGGAAAAACTGCGCAGGCCACCTTGATAGAGCCTGGACCCCAATCCTCTCATTAAACACAGAGCAGCAGCAGACTGGCACTGTGAGTCACTCACCATAAGAGGCCTCTCAGATACGCAGTATCCAGCCTGCCACAGGGCTGGGCCCACATGCAACAGTGGAGGGGAAAGACCTGGCACACAGGACTCCAAGAGAGACTCTGCCTCTATGTCACTACTGGGTAAACCATTCCAGCTCTGCTGGGGTCTGGGTCAACTTTTGGCTGTTTAGATGGTCCGAGGTGAAGAAAGCAGGGCCTGGCTTACTGAGAACTGGAAAAGTCCTAAGCAGCACAGGAGACCCTATGGCCTGGAGTGCCCCCAGAAGCTGTATGTTATCAATGAATGCTCTAAAAAGTTTGCCACCCCTGACCTAAGGCCTGAGTGCCAGAAATCCCAAGGCCTGGACACTTAGCTGAGAGGTGGGGTCCCTCACTGATTTTCAGTGCTGAGACCCGGGCAGCATAGCTGGAGAAGGTCTTAGCCCACAACTCGGGGTCCTTCTGGCGATAAAGTGAAGTTCCACGCCACCCAATTTTATATGCTGTTACTTTAGAAGCCTGCTCCAACTTATTTCTGGCCACCATCCACGGGTCGCACTTACCTTGGGGTTGGTGCGCTGCTGCAGCCTCCTTTCCTCCCGCTCTCTCTGCAGCCGCTCAAATTCTTCTCTGATCTCAGCTGGAGTTCTTCTCCTTTCCACGACCTACAGGAGAACCAGAACCAAAAGCAGAAGTGAGGGTGGATGAGGACTCAGGCAGCAAGGAAAACACCTCCAGTGTTGAGGACACCCTCCCACTTGTCTTTTCTGGCTCTCATAACCCTTGAATATTCTTTGTTCTAGAAACTTCTGAGGCTGCAGGACTCCTATCAGCTGCCAGCAAGTCCCAGGTGCCAATTGGAATTCAACAGAGGCACTACAGAACACCCCAGTGGGCTTGCTGACCCACTGGATCTCTCAGCACTAGTGGGTGTCCTAGAATCGCAGAAACCTTCTCTTACACTATGAAAGGACTCTTAGCACAGTCATGCAATGACATTTTCATCTCAGTCCGATAATGCTGAGCAACTAAACAGTAGACTGTGCACAACTTGGGGATGCTTGATAGCTCAGAAGAAAACCCAGCTAGGCTGCTAGGAGGTGGGGGTGGGGTGGGGAGACAGGAGAAGGGCAAGGTCCCTAGGCCCTGGGCACCCAACCATAGACACACATGGAGCACGGAAGGGTGAAAAGTGGTGCTTCCTCTGCCAGAGCGGGCAAGCGGTGGCTAAGGGCACAGTCCCAAGATATGGCCTGTGTGGGAGAAACACAGACGTGGCGAGATGCAGCCAAGAGCATCTCTAACACGATGGCCGATAAACTCCAAGACGATGCGTGCAAAAGTCCCGGGCAAGGGGATGGGGAGACAGCTCGGTAGATATAAGTGTTTGCCTGGCAAGCTCAAGGTTCTGAGTTCAAATCCCCAGAACCACAAAAACAAAGAAACAAACAAAACCAAACAAGTCGCAAAACCCAAACACCAAAAACCAACCAAACAAAAAACACAACTGAAAGAGTCCTACTGGACCCATGTTCCCTCTTCTCACAGGTTGGGATTCTGGGTCTCTTTGTAGAACCCTTCTTTGCATGTGTGTCTGCATGTATAAGGGTACCTAAATATTTTTACTATGTGCTCATAATTTCATTTTTTAACAACCTGATTTTCATTTTAACAGAAAAATAGAGTTAGCTAGCCAAAACAGAAAATGGAAAAAAAGAACAGTATTTCCTCCTTAGACAAAACAATATAAATCAATAACTACTGAAAAGGAACTGATTATCTTTTTAAGGTAATTATAAATGATAAAGCTTATTAAAATCATCCATGGGAAATGCAAAGGCCTAAACGGCACAGAAGGGGCTGCCTTCCGAGACCCGTGGGCCCCCTAGGACCCCAGCAGGCAGGCTTCGAGCACCCAGGGCTCCGAGCCTACGTGGGCATTCGCAGCCTCTGGCCGCGCAGAGGCCGGTACAGCTCTCAGGGCTCCCACATCTTCTCTGCCTCCCCCGCCAGCTTCTCCTTCATCTAAAGAAAAGAAAAACAAGAGCTTTAGAAGAATGTAGGTGGAGGCCAGCTACTCCACTTAGCTCAGAAAATGCACAAAAAGCCATTTAAAATATTTTGAAAAATCCGACTCTAAGCCCGGGCACGGCTGACTCCTGCTGTCCCCTCCAGGGCATTCCTTATCAAGGACAGGTGTGTCAGGTGTGAGACCTGGTCAGATGGGGGATGCAGGTCTTCCCCTAACAAGGGTGAAAGATTCCACAATTGAGCACTGTGAACAGAAGGTGGGGCTTTAAAAATGCAAATCAAACAGAACTTCCGGTTGTGATGCATGCATGCTCTGTCTTCCCAGCAAGTGAAGGCTGAGGACTGCCATAAGGCCAGCCTGGCCTTCATAGCAAGACTTTGTCTCAAACGCAAAAAAATCCCACCCCTCCGAAAGTCCCCTCAAATGAGACAAAACCACAAGTTTCACTGTCGTAATTTAAACCAGTAACATAAACAGACCCCATGAACTGAGCCTTGCCAGGCAAGCACTTATTCCACTGAGCCATCCCCCCAGTTATGCTACTTTCTTCACAGACCAAGCGGGGAGGGTCGAGGTGTTTAAGTCCTAGCTCAAACACAACAGGAAATGGAAACAAAAGGAAACGAACCTACACTGGACGGGGTCAGGTCCCAGAGGTGCAGCAGATGAGCTTTCACTTAACCTTTAGAAACTGAGTTAACAGCTACAAACAACTTTCTGCTACACTCTGCAATAAGGGACAGAGAAAAAAGAAAAATCACCCAAAGGGGCTGGATCGTACTATTTCTAGGCACACTTCACACAGTTCCGTAGGTGGGTGCATGCTCAGGCTCAGTGCTGAGGGCAAAAAGGCAGCCGCCTCGGGCACAGGTCTCTGCAGCCCAGGCTAACAGAGCATAAGTGCTGGAGTCTAGGCCAGGACAAGGAACCTGGGAGCCACGGGCTCTGAGCTCAGCAATCTCACAGGGAGCAACAGGCACATGGTACCCTGCAGGCACCACAGTCACTGCCACTCATAAACAGTGTGTCACACAGCGTGTAAATCCCGGTCAGCACACTGTTAGGCTGATGCCACCTCAGGGCCCATCCTACTGTGGCTGAGAAGATCCATCTTGCGGACAGGAGACAGGACAGTGGCAGGGGCAGGTGGCAAACTGACACAGAGAGAAGGAGCCTGCACTTTCCGTGTGATGTGGTACTCACTCCTACTGACCTCTGGGAAGTCACCTTGAGTTTCCTGCTATGAAATAAGGACAAACCACACAATTCCTGAGGGGTTGTCTGGATCGAAAATTCTGTGATTCCACCTAGGCAACTTTTAATTTTGGAACAATTTCACATAATTATTTAGAACTTCAGACAGCAGGGAAAGTTTCTGTGTATTAGCCACGCCAAATCTAAGAGGTCTACATCCATATTTTTCTATTCTCTCAGCTTCGCCCTGCCCCCCCACCACCCTCTCCTGCGCCAGCAGCCGGCCAGGCCAGGCCACCAGCTCTCTTCCTTTCCTCTGCAATGTGACTTCTAGGTCTTTCTTGCTTCTCAGTCTTGATTGGGTCAGGACTCTGATGAACACAGAGGCCGACTTCTCAGACACTGCGAGACTGATACCCAAGACAGGGAAAGTGAAATAAGGAGGCCGTGCTGGGAGGGAGAGTCACTATGTGGCTTCCATTCCCGGTGCTGGGCCTGCAGCAGTCAACATCACTAAAGGCATTGAGTTCAGTTAGATATTTGTCATTCTAAAAAAAGATGAATGTCCCTTTCAACATTCACACAAATACTATCAACTCCAAGAATGTGGCTGTTTTCCAAAGCTGGGAATGGTTACACCTCATTCCTTTGGAATTCCACTAGTTAATGAGTCTCAAGGAGGCTTTTTGAGTGAAAACTTACCTAATGAGGGGATCACCGGCTTAGGGCCCCCTCCTGTCTTCTTGGACAGGAATTTTCTTTCCCCCAGTAAATATATTCTGCTCATAATCTCTGTTTGTTCCTAAAATTAAGTCTTCCGTTTTAATAAAAATTAAAAAAAAAAGCCTTACCTAATGAGCAAAAACAGGTGGTATACAAGCTAAAGAAGCACCAATTTTACCTCCACTAGTAAATGGCAAAGATACAAGTGTTTTGAGATCTTTGGCATGAAGACCTGCAGACACAGCACAGCAATGCCCCCACCCTCCCTAACTACCCATAGGGTTAGCCTACCACACAGGTGGCAAAGTCTAGCAGCCCAAGAATACCAGCAAACCCACGAAAGGCCTAGCGTGCCCCCCAAGCTGTATCGCACATCATAATCCACCAGCTGAGGAGCCTCTGCAGCAGGGCGCTGGGGCTGAGCTTTGCCTTTCAGGAGCAGCATTGGGCCGTGCCCTCCAGCCCGAAGGTAGGTGCGGTCAGTATCTGCCTGTTGTCTTCATGTCACCTTCCTCAGAGGCATCTTTACCCCATCAGTATGAAGAAAGCTGATTCTGACCCACCACAGCCTAATTTCCTCAGCGTAGTTTACTAAAAGATATGAATATAATGTCATTCTATTCACCACCTGGGAATACCTACGCATTTCTTCTGTCTCTTTTATTAGCAGTGTGTACTACTAAACAGATAAATGCTTTCATTATACTGTGGTGATTTTTTTTTTTTTTTTGTACTTTTTTTTTGGTGGAATCGGGGATTGAACTCAGGCCCTTGTGCTTGCCAGGGAAGCACTTATTCCACTGAGCCATCTCCCTGGCCCCCCTATACTGTGGTAATTTGTACATACACAAAACCTGCTTTGGTCATTTGCCCTGCTCCCCGTAGCCCTATGCTGGTATTCCTAAAGTCACTGCTTCCTGGGTGGCCTTACTTCATTTCCAGAGGGCAGCTACTGTGATCTGCAAGCAGAAATCATGCAGTATTTTGCTGGGAGACTCCCGTGCTCCTAGAGAGCTGGAGTGATGCTGCCAGGCACGAACCCTGGGACCACTCAGGAGGAAGATGCACCATGACTTGGCTTTGGGTGACTGACCCCAGGGCTGACTGGAAATGTACAGCCAAGCCATGTCT
Source organism: Ctenomys sociabilis (assembly GCA_004027165.1). Classification (NCBI taxonomy): domain Eukaryota; kingdom Metazoa; phylum Chordata; class Mammalia; order Rodentia; family Ctenomyidae; genus Ctenomys; species Ctenomys sociabilis. The sequence continues at coordinate 5,934 of PVKA01029248.1, read as the reverse complement.
TACACAAGGGAAATTTGAGGTAGTAGCTGAGGTATGAGGAAAGATTTAGGGAAGAAAATAGTACTCCCATTTCCCTTTTGGATAAAGACAAGCATTAAGCTGTCAGACTTAACAATGAGCTATAGTGAACTAAGCACTGCTGTTTCCATCAAGCCGGGGGCCACAAACCAACTGCCTGGAGAGCCACATAGGACAGGCAGAGGGGCAGGACCAGATGCGGAGCCCAGTGTGAGACTGTTTACCCCCAGGTAAGTTACAAGCATCTGGTGCTTCATGAAGAAGCCTGGGTTGCACATAGGATCTCCATTGTATGGAGCAATCCAATATGGCCCCAGCAGGGAAAGGGTTGCAGCCTGTTCTGCTCCCTTTCACCATGCCTTGAAGGCCATTACCAAGGTTCACGCTAGAATCAGGATATACACATGTGTGTGCAACTACATGACCAAAGAATTTCGAGGGAAATCTATGATCAGGGGAAAAAAACCCAGAGACAATTCAGTGTCATTAACTAATAGGGTGCCAAATGTCTTGGGGATCAACATTAAGTTGCTTTAATGAAATGAAGCCTAACACCTACAGATCCCTGCAGCAATTTAAAGTTTTACATAACTTTTATGTTCATTTTTTCTACTTGATTTTCACATCTTTGCTTTTCAGCACAAGGCAGCCAAGAGACTTGCCCAGGGTTCCAGAACCCATCAGTGGCAGAGAGAAAGCAGACTGTGCAAGGTGTCAGTTTCTACGACTGCCTGCCCACAGTGCAGGCTGCCATGGTGTGTATTTTCCAGATGCTTGCTCGTTGGCTCTGCCTTGCTCCTTACACCGACAGCCTTCTGATAGCACAGTACATAACAATCAGGGTTCTACTATGCAATGTAATAGAGCAGTTCGCAGCTGTTCTTTGCTTTCATGTCGTCCGCATGCTCAATCCATTCCCTAAATAGTCTTTCACAAGGAGGAGACACACAGAGCAGCGAGCAGAGGGAAGGAGTGAGTGCGGACTGACTGCTTCACAGCCTTGAAGCAGTCATCACACCTCAGTTCCCCGCCCATCGGCTCCCACACAGGCCCAAGGGTGTGGGTGTGCTCAAGTCCTTACAGTACACTACGGCACATCCACTCTAGAACCCAATTGCTCTGTCACAAACACAAGGTAAGGAAAGGAAAGCTACAGTCTCAAACATTCCCAAGGACAGCCCATGAGGTCACTTGTTTTGTAGCTGTTCAGAGACTTCTCTGGGACACCAGGTGACACCCAGCGCAGATTCTCTTACCTCCCATCCTTCCATTTCCAGTCCTCGCTTCCCATATATATCATATATGGCCCTGGTTTGGGGGTCACTAAGCACTGCAATTAAAAAAAAAAAACATGTCACAAAGTTCAAAATGTACCTTGCTATCCTGCTGCAAACACTAGCTATGATTTCACTGGGTAAATTTGCCTCTCTCCTCCTGATGCCACTGCAGCCTGCTGGGAGGCCCTCTCCCTTTCCTCGGTATCTTTCCCCTGCCTGCCTGTGCTCCAACCCAGGAGGTGGCTACTCATTCACAGGTGCTACCAATGAGCAGTCAGCTCCAGGGCCAAGCTTCCGTCACCTCCCGGAACTGCGCTGGATCTGACATCACGGAGGTACCACTGCTCTTACAACAATTTGATGGATCTCTGCACAGCATTTAATGCACACTAGCTTCACAATCAATTCCAGTTTTAGAAAAAGTCTGATTATTTAGTGTTACTGACTCTGGAGGCAGTGTACATTGTGTGTGTATACACACCCTTCTCTTTTATTTGCAAATGATCTGAAAACATGCACAAGGCTGTGGGTCTCCACCTAGACAGACAGCAAGACTTCTGGCCAGGGCCGGTGCCTTCCAGAGGCTGCGCGCGGTGAACTGGAAAGCCAGCAGCAGTCACTCTAGTTCTCTTACCCCTGCTCCTCTCTATTCAGGGTCTCTGCATCTTCCCCTGAGAGTTCCCATGTATTTTTAGCCCTAATTAAAAAAAGACACAAATGAATCTATCCATATTCAAATCTAGTGGGGAAAAGGAAATGCTGACCACTGGAGAACGTGGGAGCCAAAACTTCCTGAGCTTCTCCTCAGGGTTTAATGCGGAAATCTCTAGTCAGGGTTTTACTTTTGTCTCCGTTTAGGTTAACCACAGGACCAGGGTCCCTGTGCTGCTGCAGCACCTTCACAGCACTGCTACGCTTCCCTTTGAGCTCTCCCCAGTTGCCAAATCCACATACAAGCTAAGTGGATAACTTAGACAGCAGCAAAATTAACATGGCCTTTTACACAACTGGATACAATGCCTTTTTTTTTTTTTTTTTTTTTTTGTATTTGGTACAGCTTGGACTCCTAGTGATCCTACTGTTTTCAGCCTCCCCAGCTCGGGAATTACTGGCATGCACCACCACGCCCAGACTCTGGCCACTTAAGCACACCCAGGGTCAGAGCCTGTGGTGCCAGGGATGGAACCTGCACAATAGCTTTGATCACAACCAAGAGTGGTGTGGACAGTTGGTAACGGAGACAGCCTGGCAGCTTTTGCCTGATTCTCAATGTAACCAATATTCAAGCACCTGGTAAGACTGTGCTGCACTGTGATCTTGTTTTGGCCTCAAGGAGCAGGTGACCACGGGGCTTTGTGATATACTGTAAGAGTCAATGTGTGCTTTTAATGTTTACACAGGAGGATCATGAGCTTGATCTACAGTGAGACCCTGTCCTAAATATATATATATAAAGGAAACTGAATTATGGTGAAATGCATACATCTTTCCAAAGTTGTTTTTTGTGGGTGCCAGGAATTGAACTCAGGATCTCCTGCTTGCCAGGCAGATGCTGCACCACTGAGCTATAGGCCTGACCCACAATTTCCCATTTTAAAAGGTATATGTGCATGTGTGTATATTTATTTATTTATTTTAGATTTAGGACAGGGTCTATAGGATCTCACTACTATGATCAAGGGAAAAACACTCAGAGACAATTCAGTGTCATTAACTAATAGGGTGCCTAATGTCTTGGGGATCAACATTAAGCCTAACATCTGCAGATCCTACGTAGATCGGACTTACAGTGATTCTCCTGTTTTCAGCCTCCCAAGTGCTGGGATTACAGGCACCACCATGCCCAGTCTCAATCCACAGTCTCCAGGTCTCAGTGTACTCTGGAGGGAGTGTGGGTGGGGGTCAGTACAGCACCCTGCATCGAACTCTGGCTGCTGCACTCAGCCAAAGCAGGTGCTTTAGTCCACTGAGCTATCTGGCCAGCCCTCTAAAAAAGCATAATTTAGGTGGGCATAGTGGTACATATCTGTAATCCTAGCACTCTGGAGGTGGAGGCAGGAGGATCACCAAGAGTTCAAGGCCAGCATGGGCTGCATAGTGAGACCTTGTCTCAGAATAAAAAAATATGCCCAATGTAGCAGCATGAGGCATTACAGTGCTGTGTAACTGCCATCACTATCTGTAGTAACCATCATCTGCAAAGCATTAACTGTCAGTGACTTTAATATTTCATAAACAAATACATCACAAATTTTCTTCGCAATTTATGTAAGCCTAAAATCTTAATTACTTAGTTCTATTTCTATTTGTTTCTTTTTAGATACTGGGGATCGAAGTCAGGACCTTGCACTTGCCAGGCGGGTGCTTATGCTAGAGCTGTCTTCCCCAGCCCTCTATTTCCTATTTGGGGTCTTCTTGCTGGTATATTTTTTATTTTATTTTTTGGCAGAACTGGGGATTGAACTCAGGCCCTTGCGCTTGCCAGGGAAGAGCCTATTTCACTGAGCCATCTCCCCGGCCCCTTTGTTTGGGGTCTTCTTAACATTACTTTTTTTTTTTTTTTCTGTGAAGATTCTTACAAAAGAAAGAATCTTCACTGAATGCTTACAGAAACAATAAAATTGTTTTCAGATGAAAAACAATGTCCTTGTAGCTCTCACAAGAGACAGAACAAAGAAAACTACTCTGACCCATTAGTGCTTTCCCTCTCCAGGTCGCTGAAGGTGGGTGGTAAAAGATGTAAACCTGCCCGTTCCCTTTAGTCCAGCCCCAGCCTGTTACCTCACCTGGACTCTCATTTTCTACTCACTGGACACATATTGATTTCCAAAGCAAAATACTACTCTTTCAAAGGACCCTGTCAGTAAGAACCACTAACCTTACCACCTCTTTTATACACCTCTAAGGACTCTTTTTCTGTCCTCTACAAATCAAGTCTCTTAAAAATCGAGCATGTGCTGCACAGTGCTTCTGTGAGGCCAAACCCGGCTCTGACCTTCATAAGCCTGGTGAACGAGGTTAAACAGCCGTTCTGCTTGTGATTTGAGCTCCGGATCTCTGTGCTTGTCTGGATGGTAGAGCATACACAGCCTGCGGTAGGCAGCTTTTAGTTCTTCAGAAGAAGCCTAAAGAAAGAAAAATTCAATTAGAGAGCAATCAATGGCACTTAAACACTGTCACGATCCAATCCGATCGGAGCTGGCCTTGAAATGGGAACCTGTTGGCCACAGTGCAGCATGTTTGTCCTCTCTATCCAGGATATAATGAAGTTATGCTTTATTACCTCAATAAGGCTTTTTTCTACAACTAATAAAGTGATCAATTATGTACATCAATAGTGACTGTGTCTTGCTAAAGAAGGCTATTATCAGATGGAACGAAAGCCCCCACGTCTGCACAGGCCCACTGCACTCTGAGCTGGAGCTCAAATGCCAAGGGACCAGTTTCCCTTTAACCCAAGTGACCAGCTGTAAATCACACGTGGGAATATGTTCAGAAGGAAGACTGGGGTCACCAGACAGAAACAACAACTGCTGAGGGACTTTTGACAAAGACTAGAACACCAAAGGCTTGACGGAAGAGCAGTAGACCCCATTCCTTCAGGCTGAGTCTGCACGTGGAAAACACACTTTCCCAGCCTGACTAAGGCTCCCTCCCGACACACCACTCTTCCTCCCAGTACCCAGCAGGGACTGCGTGGCTCCAACAGCCAGGTGACGCAGAGCTCAGTGTGTCAGCCACAGTGCGGAGGCGGCAGGCAAGGCCAAGACAGCGGTCTTCTCTTTGGCCTCCTCGCCCACACACCCAGAGGTCTCAGCCACAGCCCTGAGGCAATGGTTGCAGCCTTCCCTGTGGTAGCCACGCTGGCCTTGAGGATCACTCTGGGTTGTTGGAAGCAACCCTGCTGTTGCTGCAGCAAGGAAAGAGGAGAGGATGACCGATCCCGCAGCTCTGGCATCTTGACAAGTGCAGCATCTACGTGGGTCACCCTCTGCGTGGGTCACCAAGTTATCAGCCATCTGGGGGAGAGTAAGAGCGGGCCCAGGTCCCAGGAGGCTACTCGGGACCTGGCAGTGCTCTAGAACGGGTCCTGGAGGGGCGGGAGAGTCAGCTTGGTGGTCTAAGTGCCTGCCTGGAAATGCAAGGATCCAGGTTCGATCCCTGGTACCTGTACCCTGAAACCCCCAAGCACACTGGGCCAGCTCTGAAACCAGGCATCATGGCACACACCTGTAAGCCCAGTGCTGGGGAGGCTGCAATGGGAGTCTCACTGAGTCAGGGCTGCGAGTGAGACCCTGTACCAAGTAAAAGATTATCCTGGAATGTGGACTTGTTGGGACAGGTCACAGAGATAGAATAAAGCTAGGCACCAAACTTACAAAGGAAAACACAACATTATTTCTCTAAAATCACTACAAATTTTCCTATCTTTCAATTACAGACTAATGAATCTTTTCTCTCCCATCCCAAAAAACGCCAGTGCTTTCCTACAGCACCATGTCACTCAGAATCAGAGAGCTAGCAAATGTGTGCAAATTTAGCAGAGGATCTCAGGGCAAATTACAAAGACTGCAAAGAGGGAGATCTTAAAGTGGACTCCAAGGACACACAGAAGACAGGTGACCTGTGGACACACATA
>PVKA01029247.1:0-28433 GCA_004027165.1 Ctenomys sociabilis | reverse complement strand
GCCATAGCTGTCAGATGTCACAGGAAACACAAACAGGCATCCAGCCACACATCAGCCTAATAGACTGTTAATCAGTTAATCAAGCCACACACCCTTTTTGAACTATTCTAGATACAAAAGATGCCTTCTTCTGATTTCAAGTTGCCTCTCATAAACCTTTTCAACTGGGAAAATTCTGAAATAAAGACTAGCTCTCTTGGACTCAATTGCCTTAACAGGTTAAAAACTCTCCCACCTTGGCTCCAAACCTGTGTCCTGCATGACAAGAAAGCCATCCTAATCATAAAAACAAACCCACAAAGCCATCTGAGAAGCTCTCAGACTCAGCCCAAGCCAGAAAAGCTTTATGCTGTTCTGCCAGAGGATCTTGAGTCCAACCTGTCTTCTCCTTATATGCATCATCTCCAATCTGCTCAGCCAGCTGTGAGGCCACCGCAACCAGCTCTGTCTCCTAAACCAAAGCCTCCTGCTCTACTGTCAGCAACTCCTGACACTGTTAGATATTAAAGAAAGATATAATATTTTATATGTGGTCAAAGCCTGGTAAAGTCAAAAGTTCCTGCCACTGTGATTGATCCAAACACTTTGGGGGTGAACATAGTTCTCCCCCAAACATGTCCAAACTGGGACTGTAATGTGACAGAAGGCCATGAAGCTTTAGATCATTGCTGGTGTCCTAACTGAACTCAAACAGAGGCCAATAAACATGTCTAAAGTTTTTGAAGTTATGCTCTGGAGCCCCCATTGAAAAGAAATTCTGCCAAAGCAGATCCTATGAGATTGATGGACACTTTATTAAACATGAATTTTTGTACATGTTTAAGTGCCCTATACCTTTCTTTGTATGTGACAAGCTTCCCTTACACTTGTGTCCACAGTCCCAGACTTGATATTGACTCTGCCTGTACCCCAGGAGAAAAAATAGTACTTGCATCGGCATGAAATTCCTGATAATCATAACCATGAAATTTTTCCAGAAGTATAAACAAGGGACTCAGTGCTTTCCATCAATCACGCCTCTTTGGTGATTGAGTTCTATCCTAAGGTAATCCCCACCTGCATCAAACAGTATAACTCTGTTGCCTGTAAAGCCAGTTCAAATTCTCCAACCTGCCAATATCTTTGTGATTGCCCTCTATATCCAATTGTCTCAGTATTCTTCCAGATACATACAGCTTACTGGTTCATCTTCTGGACATTTAAAAAAGTCTTCTTCTGCCTCCACTTGGCTCCTGACACCTCTTCACCTTTAAATGAAAAGACCACAGTTCTGGACTCAAAAGCCAGCTGACCCAGACTCAATTGCCCAGAGGTTCAAAATTTGTTTCATCTTTGAAAAAACACTTCTGATTAATGATACTCAAGCTCCCTGCTGATATGACACAAAAGATCTGCTATAATATCTGATTAAAATAGTTACAAGAAAAAAAAATCCACAGATTTCTTGGAGCCTTTGGCTTCTATAAAATCTGAGACCTTAAGTTCACAAAAATGATAGTGCTTACTCAGACTTTCAGCGCCTGGGAGCACCCATGGCCTACCTGTGCAAACACTTAGACCCAGTCACTAAGGGCTTCTCCCCCCTTTGCTGACAAGCTCTCTTTGGACCAAGACCTAACTTCACAGGTGCCACATATTGTCCTCACCTAGCATTAAGGACAAAAACCTTCACCTGACTCTTCTTGTTGCACCATTCAGTCCTGTCACATACCTGTCCACAAAGCTGGGCCCAACTGAACATGACTGCCTAGCACTATCTGATAAACTGCTCTTGGGCCAATCAAATTTAAAAATTAAATCCCTGAGATGCTGAATATACTCTGTTTATGGATAGAATAACTATTAGGACAGGCTAGACATACTGTGGTCACCTTGGACAAAGTTATTTTGGCCAAAACTCTCCTACTACTGCTTTCTGCTGTGGTTTGGAAGACTGCACTAATGATGTATAACAGACCTGTGCTCATGATGTACTCTGCAAGCTCAAGCCACTGGCACCCTTAACCCAGCAGCCAGTTCAGGCTTTAGAATCTGTCATAAGCCTTGTTCTTCCATTTCCTACCCATACTGAGAAAACAATAAAAATTTGTAGGGTCCTGCTGTAAAAGATTCAACTTTAGATATGGCCTACCCTTGATTATCAACAGTGACAATGTGCTTGAACTTGTAGTAGAGGTAACTCAAAAATTAAATAAAATATACATAGAGCTTGTGATCAGTTAAGAGACCAGCTATATCTGCAGACATTCCTGCATACACATATAATCTAGATGCACATTAACTACCTCTACAAATTTCAGAACTCCATCTTTAGATACACTGAAAAATTTGGTCCTCTGAGGCTCACTCTAAAGACACAACATGTTCTGACCAGTCCCTACAGGGGTGAAGCCTGAAAACAATCCCTGTCCACAAGATTGCTTCATACCTATTCCCCTTGATTTTTGTCTTTCTAGACTGGTTACCTGACTCCTTGCTTTCCTGTTAGCTGTGCTTTTTGCTTTAAACTATATGTATGGTTGCCCCAAGAGAATAGAATAATCAATCAAACACTTGATCAAGATACAATGAGTATCCAAGACACAGTGGACACTCTCCTACGTCAGACTAACTCCCTCACTACCTTGCCACAGTAATGTTACAGAACACACAGGCTTAAAAAGCAACTCAGGTAAAAATTCTGTAGTAAGATAATCTTTGGGACCCTGGCTAGAATCGAAGGATTGCTGCATGGAATGGTCAGTGTTTGTTTTCTCTTCAGAGTAACCCTAAGAGGAACTGTGCCAGTAAATTTTTAAATGGAACTAGGATCACTAATAACCCTAATGTTACTTCTTCTAGTTAGAACTTGTCTCACAAGATCATATGTAATATGCTCAATAAATATTACATATTAGAGAAACTAAAAGAGGTGATAAATGTAACAGAAAATTCCCACCTATTAGTATACTTCAGTTTCTTAGTTGTCCAGGTAAAAGTTCTTATGCCAGTTCTGGTTGCTTATGGTCTCTTAGAAATGACTGGTCACAAAGGATCTACAAACTGCGGTACAGGGTTTCAGCATAAATCCTGAGTGGATTTGACTGACCTTATAAGATACAAAAGTTATATTTCTTGTTATATAGGTCTTGCTAACTTTATCTTAGTCTTAACCATCCAGTAGAAAAGTATAAAAATGAAGTATAAAATGTAAAGCCGTATTAATATGCTGAGCTGTAAAAGACTCAAGTCAACAACTTCTGACATTGCCAGTCCTACAGAAAACCCACTACTATTATGGACTACTGGACTACATTGGAATATTTTGCTGAATTCACACACCTACAATAATTAAACGACAATGGAATATCCTTCTCTGACAAAAATAAAAAAAAAAAAAGTAGATACAAATGAATGAACAATTTGTATCTGTATATTGAAAATAGAATAGATATACAGCTACTTTCTCTTAATTCAATGAATAGAAAGATTTGTTCCAATAACATTTGTGGACAGGATACCATGTCTACATCTTTTATAATGAATAACCACTAAGACAACAATATGCAATGTATCAATTATTCAAACTGTCCTACTAATTGGTTTTAAAACTGTCTCATTGCTATTATTTCTCAATAAAATTATTTTTTTAAAAAAAGAAAGAAATGAAAAAAAAAAGAAATGACTGGTCACTATGGCATATAGCTAGTCACTGTGATGCACATTGTATAAACCAATCCCCAATTGGTTAAATGACAAGTCATTGGCCTCTCTACTTCCTGTAGGGATCCATTGGTCTCGCTGCAATCAGTTGATTCTACCTGAGGAGAAATGGTAGCAGGAATGAGAAAAGATAGACAAGAAGAAAAAAGCTGGGCTAGGTAGTTGCTAGCCTTCCTGATGGACAAGACTAACTCAGCACATAACAAAATGATCTTTTATTTATACTTTTGCAAAGTTTATAATACAAGACACAAGGTTATCTAGCAACTAATAGCTGATCTTAACCAAACAGGATGTTTATCTCAGGAGTGAGGTAGCTTGTTTGCTTTATGCACTGAGATTCACCTACACCATTTGATCAATATCCTAGCTTCCTGTGGCTCCTAGCAATTTTCTACTTGTTTATTCAATATAAGCCCTAGACCACCAGAGATCAGGGTCTGATATTCTGTGAATGATCCCAATCAGTTCCCATGGACATAAATAAACGTGCCTTCAAATCCTCAGTGTCATTTCAGTGTTTCTGCTTGCCTTTGCAATACTACCAAGGTTTCATAGTTGCTGCTGTGAATAGACTTTCTCTGTGTGCCAATATCCTAATTACCTTGATGATATCAATAATATTGCAGTCCATCCCTAGATAACTGATGATAGACCAATTATGCAGCATCTTCCTCTCCCAAATTAACAGAGGTGGTCAGATCTTGTCACAGAGGCAAAGGATTATAGTTATTAGCCATTCCCTGAAGGCCTCACTGAAAATCTGACTAACTAAAGAGATCTCCATACTAGCAATAAACTATAAGTAACCACAAAACAGAGCAAACAATAGAAATATAAGATGAGGAAACAAAATGCTTCCCAAAACTTCCAACTTCCTCAAAGTTGATCCACCAAATTCATGCCCATGGCTGGATATAAAGTCAATGCTCAATATTTACCTGGCAGGGGAGGTATCTTGATCACAAAGGTGGTTTTCCCAGGGTGAGGCTCATTCATTGCACTCCATATGTGCTGACCCCTAAGGTTTCCCCAAATGTGGGAAACTCGACTGCATAATTTGTTGTAGTGGGGGATTATATTCACACTTTTCCCTAGGGAAAAATTATAATAAAGTCAACGTTCAAAAATCAATAGCATTCCATTAAACTCAAGAAGAGTGAAAATAGAGAACATCTTTCACAATAGCATCCAAAAAAATGAAATTCATAAGAATCACTCTGTGGTGGATTGTCAGCTGGTGGTCAACTTGTTACATCTAGTTGAATTGAACCAGCATGGTGCTGGGTGTGGAAAGTCAATATGAGGATTATTGTCAACAGCATAAGAAGCAGAACTGGAGAAGAGAGGAGGCTGGTAGAGAAGCTGTTTGAAAGCTGTTGGGGAGCTGTTGGAAGCTATTAGTTCTCTTGGCTATTCTGCTGAGGGAACTTCTTATGATGGCTTTCCTCATGAACTTGGTTGTTCTCATTGAAGGAAGAACCTAGTTTTTTGCTGGAGGTGGCTGCAGTTCATTTTGAGGAGCTCTGGTCTTCAGTTTGAGCATCACTGCCTGGCTCCAGAGGGCAAGATGGTACATAGCTCAGTCTTCTGGAGAAGCTGGCAGTTATAAAAATCTTATGAAATATGTGTTCTGTATTGTATTGTTCTCCTTGCAAAACCCCAAACAATGACACAATCTAATAAAGAAAGCAAAGGACCTTTATAATGAAAACTACTGTACTCAGAAAAAGATGATCAAAGAGTATAACATAAAATGGAAAAATATCCCATTTTCTTGGATAGAAAGAACCAATACAATGAAAATGACCATATTTCCAAAATTGATATACATTTGTAGTTAAGCCCTAATCAAAATTCTAATAGCATATCTAATATCATTAGAGAAAATATTCCTAGCATTCATTTGTAACAGAGACCTAGAATAGTAAAGGCAATTCTGAGCAACAGGCCAGGCAGGGGCCATTATAATTCCTGATTTGAAGTTATACTACAAAGATAGCATAAAAACAGAATGGTACTGGCAAAAGAAACAACCCAAGGATCCAATGGAACAAATAAGAAGATGCAGAAACAACTTGAGACATACTCAGCCACCATATCTTTTAACAAAGGAGGCAAAAATTAACTGGAAGAAAGTTAACCTCTTTAATAAATGGTGCTGGAAAACCAACTTTCTACATGATAAAGATTAAATTTAACCCATATCTTCCACCATGCGGCAGACTAAAAACAAAGTGGATCACAGATCTAAATATTAAAACACAAACACTAAATCTGCTAGAAGATACAATAGATGGAGCTAGTAAATACATTGGTATACGCAAAGACTTTATGAACAAAACCTCAGTCACACAGGAAATATCACCAAGAAACAACTAGTATCTCATCCTTTTTTTCCTTAAAGAATACAAAATAGTGAGAGAGAAAAAAGCATTAGAAATAATACAAAATTTCACCAAACAAAGTAATAGGAATTCAACAATGGCTGCTGCACTGCATGATGTCATCTTCAAATTAGTTGTTCAGGTAACCAAATATAAACATTGGTTTAAAGAACCAAAAAAAAAAAAAATGTTGTCTCAGTTACTGTACTCTCCTTGGTGGGACAAATATGCAACACCCAAAATGAAGGAAGGAAAGTTTTATTTAGCTCACAGTTACTGGAAATTTCACTCCATACGCAGCTGGCTCCCAGGCAGAGTGGCACATGGCTGAGAACAAAGAGGAGGAGTAATAGCAACAATGGCTGCAGAGAGCAAATCTGTCTCTCTTATATTGCATTCAGGCTAATTGCCCCACGTTGGGTGTAACACTCACACCTACAATCACAGCAGCGTTCAGACCCATAATCCCAGCCTTGCATCATGAATTAATCATAAACTCTAGAAGTCCACCCCATAACTGCATGAGGTTTTGGGAGACAACTAGACACAAACCGTAACAGCTGTAAAAAATTCAAAAGAATAAAAAAGAACAAAAATTTAAGCATAAACTGCTCCTTTCAAAAAATTGTATTGCAGCAATCAGCAATATAATTATCCAAACCATTCTGCATACATATCTAAACATATATTTTTCCCTTCTTTCATTTCTCCTTTTCCTCATCCCAGTTTTCCTTCCCATTGAATAAAGTCTTTCCCTTTAACGGAATCTATTGTACTTTTTAGGTTTTCATTACTCTTTTAAGTTCTCACACTAATGAAATAATATGATGTTTGCACATGTGGATCTGATTTATTTCACTTACCTATATGGTCTCTACTTGCATCCATTTATCTACAAAAGCCTCAAATTTATCTTTTTTGTAGCTGAATAGTACTCCATTGTGTAAAAATACCATATCTTTTTTATCCATTTCTCAGTTGATGGGCATTTGGGTTGCTTTCAAGATTTAAATATGACAAATTGTGCTGCTATAAACATGAGTGCACATATATCACTGTGGTATGATGATTTCAGTTCTTTTGGAAAAATACCTAGGAAGAAAACAGTTGGGTTGGATGGGACCTCCAATGCTAGCTTTTTGAAGAATCTCCATACCTATTTCCATAATTGCTGTAACTAGCATTTCATCTTATTAAATGTCTTTTGCAGAGCAAAAGAAACCACCAACAGAGTGAAGAGACAAGCCACAATGTGGGAAAAATCTTTGTCAACTGCTCCTCAGACAAATACTAATACTTAGATTATATAAAGAACTAAAACATCAGAACCTCCAAACTTATAGATTAAAAAAAAAATAGGCATCTGAATTGAATACATACTTCTAAGATGAAGAACAAATGGCAAAGTAATGCATAAAAAATGTGCAACATCACTAGTCATTCAAGAGATGCAAAGCAAAACAGTGCTGAGATTTCATCTCACTCCAGAAAGAATAGTTATTATGGAGAAATAAACCAATAACAAATGCTGGCAGGGCCATTGGGAAAAAAGAACCCTTCTCCACTGTTGGCAGAAGTGTAGACTGCTGCAACCACTATGGGAAAAAGTGTGGAATTTCCTCAAAAATCGTAAACTAGAGGTTCCATTTGAGCCAGCTATTCTCCTTCCTGACATTGTCCTGAAAAAATTAAAAGCATCATACCACAGGAACATATGGGCACCTCCATTTATAGCAGCACAAGCTGTAATAGTTATATCTTGGAAATGGCCCATATGACCATTATCTGATGAATGGATAAAGAAAATGTGATTTTCACAACAACAGGGCCAAAGACAAAAACCCACATGATTATCTCAATAGATGCAGAAAAAACTTTGATAAAGTCCAACACTCATTCATGATTAGAAAAAAAAATGTACACAAAATCAAAATAGGTGATCTATGTCTCACCCTGATAAAATCCATCTATGAGAAACCAACAGCCAACACTAATGGACAAAAACTGAAAGCCTTCATCTTGAAATCAGGAACAAGGATGTCCACTGTCATAACACCTATTCAATATAACTCTGGAAACATTTGCCAGAACAATTAGACAAGAGAGAGAAATAAAAGGAATAGTGATTAGAAAGAAAAAAGTAAAATTATCACTATTTGCAGATGACATGATACGCTACATAGGAGACCCCAAAAACTCCACTAAGACATGAATATTTAATAACCAAAATCAGTGGCATAGCAGGATACAAAGTCAACACTCAAAAATCAATAGCATTTCTATACACAAACAGTGAATATTTCTTGAGAAAATAGGGAAAATATGTCTTTGACAATAACATCCAAAAAAATGAAATAGTTAGAAATCAATCTTACAAAGCAAGTAAAAGATTCATAGTGAAAATCACAGTACTCTGAGAAAAGTGATGGAAAGGGAATTCATAAAATGGAAAGACATTCCTTGCTCCTAGATAGAAAGGACCAACATTGTGAAAATGGCCATGTTCCAAAAATTGTTATACAGATTCAATGTAATCCCAATCAAAATACCATTAGTATACCTCACATATCTAGAGAAAACATTCCTAAAATTCATCTGGAATAAGAAGAAAACCAGAATATCAAAAGCAATCCTGGACCAAAGGAAAGGCAGGAGGCATCACAATCCCTGAGTTGAAATTATACTACAAAGTTACTGTGATAAATCAGGATTGTACTGACCTGAGGATCAAGGAAACAGATGGTAAGATGTAGACATAACTGCAAACATACTCAGTCACCTTATCTTTGACAAAGGGGCCAAACATTCACTGGAAGAAACATAGCCTCTTTAACAAATGGTGCTGGAAAAATTGGGTTTCCACATTCCAAAGGCTAAAATTAGACCCATCCTTATAACCATGAATTAAGCTGCAGTCAAAATGGATCAATGGTTTATTTTTTTGTGTTTGTTTTTGTTTTTGTTTTTTGTTTTTTTTTGAGACAAGGTCTCACTATGCAGTTCAGGCTGACCTTAAGCTCACTTTGTAGCTCAAGCTGGTCTCGAACTCACAATAATCCTCCTGCCTCAGCCTCCCGAGTGCTGGGATTACAGGCCTGCGCCACCACACCTGGCTCGGATCAATGATTTAAACATTAAAACAGAAACACTAAACATCCTAGAGGAAAATGTAGGTAGAAGTCTTAAAGGTGTAGGGATAGAGAAGTTTATGAACAGAAACTAAACTTTAATGGAAATACTTCAAAGAATCAACAGTTTGGATCTCACCTTATTGAAAAGTTTCTGCACGTTAAAAGGAATCAGCAACAGAATAAAAAGAAAATCCATGAAATGGGAAAGAATTATAGCCAGTTACCCCTCTGACATATAAAGAACATATCTAGAACACATAAAGAATTGAAAAAACTCAGCCCTCCAAAATTCAAAGACCAAAAAAATAGGCAGAATACACTTCTCAGATAAATACAAATAGCAAATAAATAAATGAAAAACTGTTCTACATCATTGTTCTTTCAAGAAATGCAAATTAAAATAACACTCAGAATCTATCTCATCCCAGAAGAATGGCTATCATCAAGAAGTCAGCCAAAAACAAATACTGAAGAGGTTTGAGGGGAAAAGGAACACTTCTCCGTTGTTGGTGGGAGTACAGAATGGTACAACCAGTATGAAAATCATGATGGACACTCCTCAAAGCCCTAGGATTAGAGGTCTCATTCAACCTAGCTATTTCCCTCCTGGATATTTTCAGAATAACAGAAAACATCATAACACTGCAATTTAATTGCATCCATATTTATGGCAGCACAATTTGTCATAGGTAAATTTTTTTTAATATACTTAGTACAAGGTCTACAGGGTCTCATTACACAAATCAGACTCACAGTGATCCTCCTGTTTTCAACCTTCCAAATGCTGGGATTCCAGGCACGCTCCACCATGCCCAGTCTCTTTCAGTATCTCAGCACACCCCAGAAGTGGGGACAGCACAGCAGGAAAGGATGAAACCCCAATCCCTGCACCTTCCTAAGCAGGCATTTCAGTCCACTTAGCTATCTGGCAGGCCATTGTCATAGCTAAATCTTGAAAGTAATCCAAAGGCCCATCAACTAATGAATGGATAAAGAAGAAGTGGTATTTTTACATAATGGAGCATTATTCAGTTTTAAAGAGAATAAATTTGAGGCTTTTATCAGTAAACGAATGCAACTAGAGATCATACTTTTAAGTGAAATAACTCAGATTCACAAGTACAAACATCATATTGTCTCACTAGTGTAAGAACCTGAAAGAGTCAATAAAATTTGAAGGGTGCAGTAGCATCAGTTACTTTTCTCTCACTGCTGGGACAAAAAAAAAAAAAACCTGACACCCAAAATTAAGGAAGGAAAATCTTATTTAGCTCCCAGTTAGTGAAGGTTTCAGTCCATACTCAGATGGAACGAATGCAGAGTGGCACATAGAAGGGGGCAGCAGTTCATGGTAGCAGAAAACAGTAAAACAGAACTTCTGAGACTCTCTCTGCCCCAATCCAACCCAGCCCAACCCAGTGAGTGTGTGGGAGAACTTCCAGTTTCCCCACACCGCTGGTGAGAGACCTCAAGAACAAAACTAAGGTACCCAGGTGAGTGAGACCCTCTATTGCACCTCCTCTGATCCCTGCAACTCCCCAGAGCCAATGCGCCCAAACCCACCAAGCAAATGAGAACTTTTGAGACTTTCCTAGCCCTGATCCAACCCAGCCCAGCCTGGTGAGTATGTGGGAGAGCTTCTGGCTTCCCTGCACCACTGCCGAGAGACCCCGAGAGCAAAACTGAGGCACCTGCATGAGTGAGACTCTACTGCATCCACCCCAACCCGTGGAACTCCTCGGGACCCCCACCGCCAAGCCAGCAGAACAAGTGAGAATTTTTGTGACTCTTCCGGCCCTCAATCCAGCCCAGCATGGCCTGGTGAGTGTGTGGGAGAGCTTTGGTACTCCCTGGTGCTCCCTGGGCAAGGGGCACAACAGAAGGGAACCATAGGCTCACAGTTGTGCCACAAGGGCTGCAGCAAAAACGAGCTGAACAAAACAGTAGATCCAGGCCAGGCATAACTCAAATTTTATAGATCTGCACTTGAATTTCATTACGTGTTAAGGTGATGTATTATAGAGCTTCACCAAAACTCTATACCAAAGGTCACAAGTCAGTGCTACACAAAATGACAAAGACAATGAGCAAAATGCAATCTCAGGCCTCCAGCCTACCCATGATAAGTGCATAGGACACTAGCTCAGCTGAACTGAATGAATTAACAGAGTTGGAAGCAAAAAGAGGAACTCAGACCAGAATTAATGCCTGAAATAAAAAAAAAGAAATTTCTGATTATATAGCATCAGAAGTAAAGAATCAAATACAGAAATGTATGGGGGAAACCCAATAACACCCAGAACAAATGTAAAAAACACTAGCTCAGCTGAAACATATGAATTAACAGCGTCCCAAGCAAAGAAACAACAGCAGAAAGGTAAATAGGAACTCAGAGCAGAAATAATTTCTGAAATGAAAAAAGAAATATTTGAAATCATAGAATCTGAAGTAACAAACCAAATACAGACATATATGGAGGAAATCCAAACTGGAAAAAACTCTTTAGGAAAAGAATTAATAGCTACCTATAAAGAAGACATTGATTTAAAAAAAATAGAGGAGATTAATGAGCAATACAGGAAAGAAATAGATCACATGAAGCAGAGTCAAAGAGATACACAAGAACTTAAAATCTCAATCACAAGTCTACAAAACCGTTTGAGTGAAATCGAAGACAGAGTTTCAGATCATGAACATGCTGGTGCAGCTAGTGAAAAGGTGAGAAAGGATCTCTTAAAAACAAGTAGGGTGCAGGAAAACATAATACATCACCTATAAGATAATGCCAAGATGAACAATGTGAGAATAACACGTATAAATGAGAAAGGAGTCAATACAAGTGATATAAAAAGAATATGGGCTGAAGTAATCACAGAAAACTTCCCAAATATGAGGAAACAATATAACATTCAGGTAATGGAAGCACACAGAATGCCAAATATCTTCACCCGAACTAAAAACACACCAAGACATATGTCAAGATCCCAGAAATCCAACACAAGAATAATATACTAAAACCACTGCAGAAAAGAAGCAGATTACATTCAAAGGAAAACCCATCAGAATTACAGCCGACTTCTCTACACAAACCATGAAGACAAGGAGAGCATGGAGCAGAGATCTTCAAGTCCTGTATGAAAACAAATTCCAGCCCAGACTACTACACTCTGAAAAAGTCTCTTTCAAATTTGATGGAGAAGTGAAATACTTCCATAACAAAGAACTACTAAAAAATTTCATGATGACAAAGCCATCCCTACACAGGCTACTAGAAGATGTTCTGGAGAAGGGCCGCAATGACCAAAGCTCCATGAATGAGAACGGAAGGAATCCACTACACAGGGTAAACAATAGAACACGGGACAAAAAGGAGTAAACAACAGCAGGTAAATAACACTCATAAGTCAACACATTTCATTTATAACCATCAATGTAAATGGACTCAATTCACCAATTAAGAGAAGTAGACTGGCACAGTGCATAAAGAAACAAAACCCAACAATCTTCTGTATACAAGAAACACACTTAACTCAAAAAGACATTCATAGGCTTAAAGTCAAAAGATGGAAAACAATACTACATGGCCTAGCACCTGAGAAAAAAAGCAGAGGTGGCAATTCTGTTCTCACACTATCATCTCTTCAAGAAGGATCAAATGAAATAAAGAAGGCCATTATATAGTAGTTAGGGGAAAAAATTCAACAGGAAAAGTTAACACTCATAAGTAGCTATGCAACAAACACAGGAACACCCAACTATATAAGACAAATCTTAATAGACATGAAAAATATAATTCCAAGACTACAATCTTAACAGGAAACCTTAACATCCCCTTATCTCAAAAAGATAGGTCAACCAGACAAAAAATTGGCAAAGAAGTAGCAGAACTGAACCAGAGCTTGGAAAAAATGGACCTGGTGGATATATACAGAGAGTTCAACCTAAACACAGCTGAATATACATTTTTTTCAGTTCCACATGAGTCATTGTCTAAAATAGACATACTCGGCCAGGCATGGTGGTGTATGCCTGTAATCCCAGCACTCAGGAGGCTGACAGGAGGATTGTTGTGAGTTCGAGACCAGCCTGAACTGCATAGTAAGACCCTGTCTCAAAAAGACAAAAAAATAATAATAATAAAATAAAATAGACACATACTAGTCCATAGGTCATGCAAGAAAACACAAATTATCCTATGCAAATTATCAGATCACACTGCAATGAAACTGGAAATAAATGACAAAAGAAACCAGCAACACCCACTAAATACATGGAAATTAAATAACACCCTACTCAGCAATCAATGAGTCACAGATGAAATTAAACAAGAAATTCAACAATATCTACAATTCAATGAAAATTCAACCACAACTTATGAGAACTGCAATGAAAACAGTTCTCAGAGGGAATAATCATAGCTATGAACTCACATATTATGAACAGGAAAAATAAACACCCTAATGCTGCACCTCTGACATCTAGAAAAGGAAGAGAATACTTAATGCAGAGCCCAAAGAAAGGAAGAAATCATAAAGATTAGAGCAGAAATTAATTCAACTGAGATGAAGAAAATAGTTTAAAGAATCAATGAATCAAAAAGCTGGTTTTTTGAAAGACTAAATAAAATCAATAATCCCCTAGCTAACCTCAACAAAAAGAGGAAAGAAAAAAATCAAATACAAGCAATGAGGAATGAAAAGGGCACATAAAACATAATAAAAAGCCTGTCAACAAAGAAAAGTCCAGGTCCTGATGGCTTCACAGCTGAATTCTACAAGAAATTTATAGAAGATATAATCCCTACACTCCTCAAAATCTTCAATGAAATTGAAAAGAAGCAGTCCTCCCAAAATCATTTCTGGAGGCAAGTTTTATACTGATTTCAAAAGCAGGGAAAGACACAACTAAAAAAGAGAACTACAGGCCAATTTCCATCATGAAAATTGCAAAAATGTTCAATAAAATCCTAGCAAATGGAATACGGAAATCATCAAGAAGATCATACAGCATGACCAGGCAGGATTCATCCCAGGGATGCAAGGATCGTTCAATATCCGAAAATCTATAAATGTAATACACTATATTAATACACTGAAATCTAAAAACCACATGATCATCTCAATTGATGAAGAGAAAGCTTTTGACAAAATCCAACACTCATTCATGTTCAAAGTCCTACAAAAAACTGGAATAGATGGACTCTATCTCAATTTGATAAAAAGCCATCTATACAACCCAATGGCTAATATAATTCTAAACTGGGAAAAACTGAAATCTTTTACTCTTAGATCTGGTACAAGACAAGTATGTCCTCTATCACCCCTCTTATTCAATATAGTTTTGGAATCATTACCTACAGCCATTAGACAAGAGGAAGAAATAAAAGGAATACGAATAGGTAAAGAAGTCAAATTATCACTATTTGCAGATGACATGATACTTTACTTGAAAGACCCAAAAAACTCCACCTAGAAGCTACTAGAATTGATACACAAATTCATTAGCACAGCAGGATACAAAGTCAGCACTCAAAAGTCAATAGCATTCCTCTACACAGATAACAAACACACCAAAAGGGAAACTTTTTGTTTCCCTTTTACACAAAAGATATTTGTGTAAAAATATCTTTTACAATAGCACCGCAGAAAATGAAATACTTGAAATTCACTTAACCAAGGAAATCAAACACCTTTTCATGGAAAATTTCAGCACCCTAAAAAAAAAGATTGTAGAGGATTTCAGAAAATGGAAAGATCTTCCCTGCTCCTGGATAGGAAGAGCCAACATTGTGAATATGGCCATACTCCCAAAATTGTACAGATTCCATGTAATTCCTATCAAACTGCCACCAACATACCTCCCATACCTAGAAAAATCATTCCTAAAATTTATTTGGAACCTGAAAAGACCTAGAATAGCAAAGGCAATCCTGGCCAACAAAGACAAGGCAGGAGGCATCACAATTCCTGACTTGAAATTATACTACAAAGCCACTGTGATAAAATTAACATGATATTGCCAATGAAATCGACCTGAGGAACAATGGAATAGATTAGGAGATGCAGAGGCCTCTGTGAATACACTCAGCCACCTCATCTTCAGCTGGGTGTAATAAATTCAAGACCAGTTAGAAATCCACTACAAATAGATACTGTGCAAAAGGAGTGAACCTGTTCAAAGCAATGATTGCCGAGACGAGAAGAACAAAAGAAGGAAGAGAGGAGAGAGATATATCTATATATGAATCAGAATGATTTGGATAATTGTACTGTGCATTTCTGCTGGCCTATAGAAAGGAGCAATTAATGCGTTTTTGTCTTCTGCTTTCATTTTTATCTCTTCTTAATTTCTCATAACTTTTTGTTTTTTTCCTTCTTTGTCCAATTTTGCAAGCATATATCTGGTAATAGAATGACTAATTTGAAGACAACACTATGCAATAAAACAATCTAAAATTCATATTATTTTATTTAATAAAATTTTGAGATATACAGATACTTTCTCTTACTTTAATGAGAAGAAATATTTCTACTAATAGTATTTGTGGACAGGATATCATGTCTGCATCTTGTACTATGAATAACTACTATGAAGACAACAATATATAATATATTAATTATTGCAACTGACCTAAATAACCTGTTTTAAAACTGTCTCATTGCTACTTCCTTCTCAATAAAATTAATTTTAAAAAATTCTGTATCATTTCCAATTTTTTATTTTTTACTAGTACTTTGTGTTCTCCTTAAAAAATAAAAAAAATATTTTTATACAATGAAGTAGTGTCCATCCACAAGCAAGAATAAACTTTAGACATTTTTAAGTAAAGGATGAAACTTGAAAGTTTCAAACTTTTAAGTGAAATAAATCAAACACACACATGTAAATATTGCATTCTGTCACTGCTGTGAGAATCCAAAAATGTAAATAGACCAAAATGTGTAATAGATATTACAAAATAGGAAGAAAACATTCAAATGGGAAGAGGGGTGGAAAAGAAGGAAGGGAAGAAAAAATAGAAAATAAAGAAAACATGGAAACAAAGCTCTTGTAAATAAGGAAAGAGACATTGAAAGAAGTAGAGGAAAATAGGAAAACAGAATCTAGGTATATTACATACATGTATAAGTTCCCTATGATGACTATATACAATGACTATATATCATTGTGTACACCTAAAATCTACCAGTTAAACTTAATTAATTTTATGAGGGAAATCACTATGGAGATTCCTTTAAAAAAAATAAAACTAGAAATTTCATTTGATCCAGCTATTCCCCTTGTAGATATCTTCCTGCCAAAGTTAAATTCATCATTTTACAGTCATAAGATACATATCCACGTTTATTGTAGCACAATTCACATTAGCTAACTCTTGGAAGTACCCTATATGTCCATCAACCGATGAATGATAAAGAAAATGTAGTATTTATACACAAAAGATTTTGCCATTAAGAGGTTAAGTTTATTATCTCTGGCATAGAAAGCCAGCAAGAGGAGTATGAGTCTATGCTCTATGCTTCCTCCATTCTGTCCAGGACAACAGTCTACATTAATAAAGAAATTGTGCAAACATTAATGCTCAACGATATAATGAATTTGTGAAAAATAAATAAATTACATGGAATTTCTACTAAAGTAAGTTCCTGTTACTCGAAAATTAAAAGTTAACTGGGGCTCACTTCATGGTCTACTCAGAATACCCTTTTTCTTATCTTGGCTGCTATAACAAAGAGCATTTATTTTTCAAAGTTCTGATTGCTAGAAATCCAAGATCGAGGTTCTAGAAGACTCAGTTCCTGGTCTGGGGTGAGGGCTCTGTTTGTGGGTTGTACTTACTGCCTTTTCACTATATTCACATAGCCTTTTCTTTATGAAATACATGCAGAGAGAAGGGTCTATGTTTTACTCTTACATTAAAAACATTGGGGCCGGGGAGATGGCTCAGTGGAATAAGCGCTTCCCTGGCAAGCGCGAGGGCCCAAGTTTGATCCCTGGTTCTGCAAAATAAAATAAAATAAAATAAAATAAAATAATAAAATAAAATAAAAACATTAACCCTATTTTCATGACCTAATTTAAATATAATCACCTCCCAAAGTGCCCCACTCTAAACACCATAATACTTGGATTATGCCCTGAGCATATCATTTGTGGAAGATGAAGAAACAAGCGTCAGCTCATAAAAGCCCTCGTTTCCTAATCACACAGGCAGCCTCCAGTGTTGCCTCCAGTGTGACCTGTTGCCTACACCACTGCCCTTTGCAGTTCCCACCACCACCACCACATGGAGCTTCTTGGGCTGCACTGGCTGCAAGGGCGCCTACATAAGCAACTACCTTGGCAGCTCAAGTTAAGGTGCTACACAACTGTAGCACCCAGCATCCCTCTCCTGGCCTCACACAGCCCTAAATCTGACCTGCCAACTGTGAGCCATCCATCTGTAACACTACAGGGATTGAGGTCACTGAAAGAAGGTAAAGAATAATTCCTTAGATCCTTCTAGAGACAAGAAGAGAAATGGAATGGAACAGGTCAGTACCAGCTGTGCTTCATTTGCCTGAAAGAAGAAAAGGTCCTACTAGCCCACAGCATCCTTACCACATTTGCTGTGAGTACCCTCAGCTACATTTAAGCTTATAGTTGGAGAGGGTAAGAAAAGGAAAAGAAACGAAGGAAGTTAGGTGTTATTCATGAGGAGGAGTTACTTCATGAGGAATCACAAGCCAAGAAGGGAAACTCAGGGCTGAGGAATTATATACAATGCACATAACCAGTAAGTATGGTTATGTGCATTGTATATAACTCTGGCCATAGTATGTGTTAAATAAGTTTATATTAAACCAATTTTGAACACTGCCTTAATGAGTCTGGTTTACATTATAATTTGGAGCTGTCCCTGACCACAAAATTATCTGACTCTGTTACATACTATGTTGTGTTTAGGATTTAGAAGGCAAAAATGTAAGAAGTTGTTTTATTATTTTTAGTCTTCTATTGTAAAATACATAAATAATAAATATATAAATAATATATTATGCAAATATTAGTTAATTTTGAGAAAAGCCTCAAAAGTGTACTATGAATTACCAGCTGTGTTGGTGCACGCTTGTAATTCAGCACTTGGGAAGATGAGGCAGGAGGATCATCTCAAGTTTGAAGCCAACCTGGACTACATAGTGAGTTCAAGCCTAGCCTTAACTACATAGCAAGACTCTGCCTCAAAAAGCACAAAACAAAAAATCCAAAAAGTTTACTATGAGTCACTTACCTCACTGAACACAGCCTAACAGAAGTAGCTCAGTGGTGGAGCCCAGACACACTGGGTTCAATCCCCAGAACAACAGCAGCAACAAAAGAAACTGCTAAAATTTTGATCCACTCAATATTTTTCCTCAAAGACACTGCTCTAAAGTAATATAACTTAAGCAACGTTTCACACATGTTGTAGACCACAAATTAAACAGCATTTTGTGCTTCAAGAAAGGAGTAAAGTTTTCTAATACTAGAAAAATTCTTCAGTGTCAGGATTTAGAGAAGAGTTAGTTTAAACAGAAAATGTGTTTGGCTTGCAGGCTTTTCTTAAACCTTTAAAATATAGCTAGTAGCACTTTATTGATAAGCTAACTTACATCCTTAAAGGAGGAAATTCATTTCTCTTCTTATAATTGTCTTTCTTTTTAAATAATTATATGATTTTATGCTACACAAGAATCGGCATAATTTAAAAATAAGTTATTACCAAGGCATGGATAATTTCCATGCTCTGTAATCCATTCCAGGGCATTATACTTGAGGAACTATTTCCTTCATTAAACATAATTTCATAGTCCTGAGTAGAAAAACAGAAAATGAGAAATCGTGTTACTTATACATAACTGCTACTTTAGGATCAAGACTTCTTTGGGTATGATCCTAGTTGGGACTGGCAGTGTAAACAAACCTCAGTGCTGCTCAATTTTTGGCTGAAGCATTGCTGTTACACCAGCACTTTGAGGGGCTAAGGTAAGAGAATTGCAAGTCTAAACCCAGTCTGGTCAACTTAATGAATTAGCAAGATTCTGTATCAAATTAAAACAACAGTCTGAGGATGTACTGTGCAGTTCAGTGCAAAGGCCCTGGCTTCAATTCCTACTGAGAAAAAGAGAGAGAGACAGAGAGAGAGAGAGAGCCCACAAGGTTGATGAAAGGGTTGTCATCTGTTCCAGGTTGAAGCTCTTGAGAGTTTTATCTTTTAATATAAACAGACATCTGTTTTTCTAGTGTCTATAACCCTTATATCTTGCATATTGCTCTTTTGCTGGTTTTCTTGTGTATATCAGATGCTTCTTGTGCAACAAAAATTGCATCCGCTATCTGTAGATTTTCAGAGTCAAAGAGGTGTAGACCCTCTAGGCTTCACAGGATCTCATAAAAGTTTGAAAGGCTTTTATCAGGCTTTTAGGTTCAGTAGTAATTTTTTATATATTGATGGGCTTTTTGCCCCCCTCTTTGATGCCTTTGAGAAGTGCCTGATGGTATTGATGGATTGCTTTGTTTCCTTTCCTGGAGTATTATAATCTTAGATGAAACAACCTTTGGGAAAGGTCATGACAAACTAGCTGTCAGGGCTGACAGTTCATGGACAGACCTTTCTCTTTAACCCATTTTTTTCCCATGATCAAAATGAAGTGATGTTTCTGTGTTTAACAGAGTCAGGAGTTGCTGACAGTCACTTCAGGTGGGCATTAGATGATGCCACCTGACAAGGGTAGATGAGTTAGGGTCGCTGTGAAACAGAAGGCTCTGGGGTGAGGGCATCTGAACACAGGCAATGACTGACTGGATTCTCCAGAGTTGGGGTGGAGAGGCTAACTGGCACAGACTGATGGCTAGAAATGGCTCCGTTAGCTGAAAGTGGATGAATCAGCTGCAGGAAGGAGAAAGCTGGCCTGGTGGGAGCTGCAGTGGTATTTTCCAAGGAGGAAATCTCAGGAAGAATAGATTTTTATTCAGAGGAAGCGAGTCTCAGGGATTCTTGTTTAAATACATAGCCTTTCATTTTAACTGTATAATAACCAGGAAAGTCCTTTTTTAAAATTCTTGGGCCTCAGTGAGATAGATCAATGAACTAAAGCACCTGTTTAGGCACGCTGAAGCAAGGTTTTGCTATGTAGTTCAGGCTAGCCTTGAACTCACGATGCATCCTCAAACTAGGTTGGCCTCAAACTCAGTGATATTCCTGCCTTCGCCTCCCATACACCACCACTCCTGGCTAGGGGTTTTATTAATTTCAGTTTTATTTTGTAAGTTTGCCTAGTTTCTCATCACTAATTTCATCTTTATTATATTTTTCAAAATTATTAAAATTAAATCAAATTACCTTCAGATTCATGTCTGCACAAAAGCTTTTTTGGAAGGGTTCCTTGTTTATTTTTATTATTTATGTATTTTGTACAGGATCTCACTACACAGCTTGGACTCATAGTGATCCTCCTATTTTCAGCCTCCCTAGCACTGGGATTACAAGGCATGTGCCATCATACCCAGTCTCAGTGGCCAACTCAGTGAACCCAGGGATGAAGAGGGTACAGCATGTGGTGCCAGGAATTAAACTGGGTTCATGAGGCTGCTTAATCAGGCACTTAGTGAGCTATCTCGCTGGCCCTTCCTTATTTTTTTGAGATAGGATTTCTCTATATCACTCAGGCTTGCCTTGAATTCATTATGTAACCCAGGCTGGTCTCAACTTTCTGCAATCCTCCTGCCTCAGTCTCCTCAGTTACAGACATGTATCACACACTCAGTGAAAGCTTTCTAAATCAATTCATTTTATTCTAAGAATAATTTTTGGTATATCCTGTAGATTCATGTATATGATATTAACCTTCAGTTGTAATTTCTTCAGCATTGACTTAATAATCCAAAAGTTATGGTAACATAATTCATTGCCAATTTTAATAAATTATCCATTGTTGACTTAAATTATTAATTTATAATTCTAATTATAATCAAAGAATGTGACCTATAGTAAACCTCTTTTTTAATGTATTAAGAATTTCTTTGTGTGTCTTGAAAGTGTCTCATTGATATCTGTACTTCAATAAAATAAAAAATTAAATTAAATTAAAATTTAAAAAAAAAAAGAATTTCTTTGTAACAAATAATGGGTTCACTTTTTCAGGTGGGAAAAGGGAACTGGTAGTTGAATCCCAAGGCCTTCTGCATACTATGTACATGCTATGCCATTAAGCTAACCCCTAGTCCTAGAATCAACTATTTTAAAAGTTTCATAAACTTAATGAGAGAAGTAGTGTACTTTCTCTATGTGTAGGCATAAGGGTCTGTTTCCTATATACATGAGTATATGGGTGTATATATACACATACAACAGTTTATTTCTTATATTGTTCAATTTATTTATTTATTTATTTGGTACACGGTCTCACTATGTAGCTTGGACTCATAGTGATCCTCCTATCTCAGCTTCCACAGGGCTGGGATTATAGGAGTGTGCCACCACCACTGGTTTCAGTGGCAGCCCAGTGCTCCCAGAGTTACAGGCCCAACACAGCATTTGACACTGGGGATTAAACCCGGGTCCTTGCACTTGCCAGAGAGGCACTCAGACCACTAAGCTATCTTCTTAACCAATACTATTCAATTTGCCTCTGTACTTACTTACTTTTGTTCCATGAAGATGCCTGACTTTAATACATACTAAAATCTGTCATTATTTTATTTACATCACTATTAGTAAACATAATTTTAGAACTATGCAATGAAGAATTCATTGAGCTATAAGAGCTACAGTAACCTCTTTAAACATCAAAGGAATCAGAAAAACATTAAAGGAATTTATACTGCTTGTAGCTAAATACATTGCAGATCAAATTACAAGATATTTTTTTAGAAAAAAAATCATTTATCTAACAATGTCAACTTAAATCTCTCAAGCACAATCACTATGCTTCATATCATTTACCTCTTTCCACCTTGCAAATTTCAATTAGTTCCATTGATTTAATGTTGGCCTTTATATGATTGAAAATGATTGTGCAATTAGATAATTCTATCTTTTAAAAGTAAAAATTAATTTTTCTGTCAAGATATAAAATCATAATTAGTAGAAAATCTAAAAAGCAAATCAGAAACATTTTTTATTAAAATCTAAAGTCCTATTAGGCTAGCCTACAAATGTAATTTTGAGCAAAGAACTTGTCTGCATTGTTCCATTTAAGCAATTCTTTGTTTTTTGGTAAGTGCGTTTTGGGATTTAAGTAAAGGTGTAGATAATGTACAAAACACAATTGCATTATGACTGTACAATAGCTTCAGGCCAAAAGAAATGAGTCCCAAAGGAGAAAAGATGACCTGATGGCTACCTTTGCTATTAATCACTTTAGTTGAGACCTTCATACTTTTGTGAAATACACCAGGACTTCCCTAGGAGTGGGTTCAGAGTGTGAATACTATGATAACACATACTTACATAAAATATTTAATGTTTATACAGGCAAAACAAATGTGTTAGGACACTAATGTGCACCTGAAAAAATAGTGTTGATCTTAAAAGTTAAATGTCACTGGGCCAGCAAGATAGCTCAGCACTCTAAAGCACCTGCTTAGGCAAATTTAGGCAAGCATATAGGAACTGCAGTTCAATACCAGCAACACATGCTATGCCAGCCCTGCCCCCATTGTTTATAGTAATTCCTCAGGATGGAAAAGAAACCAAAGATTAAAAGGGATACAAATGAACAACCATTTTGTATTTATATATTCAAAATAGATAGGATAGATATACAGCTGCATTCTCTTAATTAATGAATAGATTTGTTGTTCTAATAGTGTTTGTGGACAGGATATCACATCTGCATCTTGTACAATGAATAACCACTAAAACAACAATATGCAATGTATTTAATTATTGAAACTGTCCTACTAATCGATCTTAAAACTGTCTCATTGCTATTTGTTTCTCAACAAAGTTATTTTTTTTAAGAAAAAGAAACCTAGGGGCCAGGGAGATGGCTCAGTGGAATAAGTGCTTCCCTGGTAAGTGCAAAGTCCTGAGTTCAATCCTCGGTTCCACAAAAAAAAAAAAAAAGAAAAAGAAAAGAAAGAAACCAAAAATTCAAATGATTAAGCAAATGAAACCAATTCCTCAGTAAAGTTACCTTTGAAGAATAATTCATGGCCACCGTTATATTTATCCCATGACCATCTACCAAACCCTTCTCCTTTCATTTAATATTCACAGTAATCCTACAATATAGATGGCATGATGGTGTCTATTCTACAAATGGAAAAAGGGTGATTAGAAAAGTCACTATGCAACAGTGAAGCATAGGCTCACCTATGATCCTAGTCCTCTGAGCAGCTAAAGCAGGAGAGTCATTCCCTGCCGCCCAGTCTGAGCTACTCAGAGACTTAGTGGGACCCGGTCTGGAAATTTTAAGAAGGCTATGGATGTAATTCAGTGCAAAGTCCTGGTTTGGAGCTCCGGACTTCCCATCATGCGTGATCACTAAACAAGGCGCAGATAATTCCCAAGGAAATTCACTTCAGGGGTTGACTGCCCTGGAGCCCTTTGGGCACAGCCAGAGGGCAGAAGCTTTGCTGGGCTCTATACACTATGCTCTTCACCTCAGCGCAGCTGCTGTTGCAGCATCGTCCTCCAGAAGTTGCCAGGTCCCAGATCTCCCATGGGGAGATCTCTGGACCCACACTCAGCACCTCACTTCTGCCCGCACACCAGCCCAGAGCTGGCCATCGAGGGCGGTTTGAGGTCCCCTGGGATTTGCCTCCCCCAAACCCAGCCCTCTAGGACCCCTACTCCTTTCATTCTGTGATCACTGTGCACACCTACAAGCTCTGGAGTTCAAAAGCCCCGGGGCGCTGATCTTTGGCTTCTCCGGGCTCTGGGCTCTGGGCTCTGTGTAACCCACCGGGCCTGCAACAAGTTTCTCAGCCAGGAGGAGACAGCCAGAGCTACTCAACGGGCAGGAACCACGGTCCGGGAGCCCTGAGCCCCGCAATCAGCTACCCCTGGCCAGCCCATCGACCCGGTTCCTCTCATTTTGGAAAGAGGAGGAATTCAATCCCACCGGGCCAGACCCTAATTTAGGTAGTTTTTAGACATTTATTTCACTTACTTCTTGCAGTTTTAATCCTTGGTTTTTACACTGACTGAGATTCAGAAAAGTCCCAAGAGCAAGGAGGTTCCAGAGACCTACACCTACCCTCCCTTCTGCTCTACAGTGGCAAAGACTGACCGAGTAGACGAGTAGACGCAGAATTTATTTTCCTTTCTCCTTTCTTTGTTAACAGGGTGTCTTAGTTACTTTTCTCTCATTGCTGAGACAAAATATCCACACTCAAAATTAAGGGAGGAAAGGCTTATTTAGCTCATGGTTTGCAGAGGTTTTATTAATTAGCTTGCTCTAGGTGGCATGGCATAGCAGCAACAGTTCAGGGCAGCACAAGACAGCAAGAGCAAAAAGGGGGAAAGGGCAAGCCTTTTTTTTCCTCCCTTATATTTTATTCAAGCTCTTCACCCTAGGGTAGGTCTCATAGCATCTCCACGCTCTCCTCTTGTACAGGATGAAGATATTTATAAAGTGAGGAGCCTGTAGCCCCTGATGGGTCCTTTAAGCTTCTATACTTCTTAAGTTGACACAATGTATCAACCATTACACAAGGTTAAAATAGGACCTCCACCTTCTGGAAAGAAAACACGCAGCTAGGCGCTACCTTTTATGAAGAAGACTAAGGGAAGAAGTCAGTTTTCCAAACATAATGCCTAGCCTTGTTATTCTTTTCCACTCATATGGCACAGTCATTCTCAATTTGCTAACATCTTGGGACAGAAATTCAAGCTTAGTCACTAGTTTGAGATACGAGATGAGGCACCTGCCTGTGGGAGACATTTACCTTCTGACTGCCAAATCCTCCACCTACTACATAACCACTGAGTTGTAAATTCCTCAAGCAAAGTGAGACGTTTTGGCCTTGCTTCTAGGGTTGGTGACAGACATAAATGGACCCTGAGTGCTGTTTATTCAGTGACTTAATACCTGGCAGACCTGTATTTCCTAAGGAAGGAGGGGGGAAAAATTCATCTTCAAGGTTTCTATGACCTAGCCTGTGTTCTCACTGTTCACCTTGACATTTGGGTGGCCCACTGCTCTCCACATCCTCTCCTTCTTCCTCCAAACACAGACAGGGCTCTCATACTCTTTTTAGCTTTAACTGAGACACAAACTCTGCCTACAGAGCACCAAGTTCAACAGGTCAGTCTCGCTCTTGCAAGTGCAAAGCAGAGTTGCAAGAAAGTTTGCTGGAGGATTTCTGGTGTTTGGAGAGTCCACTGGGCAGATCACACACTATGACAAGCTCTTTCCAAACTGTGACAATTTAATCATGCCTTCTGTGAAGGATTGATTTTTTTCACACTTAATAGTGGTGGTAGCTGCCCTTGCTCATTTTCCCCAAAATCTCAAAGTGAGTTTAGGATTAAGATACTGAAGCAAATGCATAGCCCTCTGAATGCTGCTCCTATGTCTATGTAGCTTGACACTGACAGACACACGCAGGCAAGAGGTAAGGACTCTCTACCATGTTGGTCAGCTTTCCACTGTGTATTATAAGAAATATCTTTAAGAAATACTGTAAGAAATATCTGATAGCTCAGTAGAGTAAGTGCTTGCCTGGCAAACAAAAGTGCCTGAGTCAATCCCCAGTTCTGCCAAAAAAAAAAAAAAAGAAAGAAAAGTAATATCTGTGATAAACAAATCTATAAAGAGGAAATGTTTACGATTTTAAGTGTTTCAGGCTGTGGTTGCTAGGTCCTGTTGCCTTGGGCCTGTAGTATGGCAGTGTACCAGGCCATGTGGAGGTCTAGCCCTACCAAAGGGGATAGGACAGAGGGAAGATGAATGGAAAGAAAGAAATCTGAGGTCAGGAGGACTGAACTGCTCATTCAATGATTAGATTTCTTTGTTTTAAGCTTATATACAGAAAGTCTTAATCATCTGTCTAACATTTGTATTAGTTAATCTTAAGGCTTTTTTTTGTTTTTCTGGAGCCAGAATAGATTGTGAAAGCCAAGCTGATAAGCAGGAGACCACACATTTTGGAACACTGAGCATGCAGTTTGGGTAAAGTGTCCTTTGGGCCCTTTGCCCAAACTGTAAGTCAAGGAACCTGTGCATGTTACACATTTTATTTTTTTAATCAGATTGCTTTTTGTTTTTGTTTTTTTGGAATCTGGTCTCCAACATCTTCCCCTCTTTTATTATTTAATTGTTGTTTGCGGAAGGCAACCCATAGCTTATGATGTTGTCTTTGGGGCCATCTGATGATTTTTGGGAGACCACAGGGCATTCAGCTGCACTTTATTTGTGTCTGTTAAAAGGTGACAAAGGTCTCACTGTAGATGTATTGATTTCTGGTATTCTTCGGTGTTGAATACTGGGGCTATCAATCTTAGCATGAAAAAAACTACAAGCATGGCCACAAATAACTTTTTTGGTGTAACTATTCTGTCTTGTGTCTCTATAATATGGTATGTCCTCCTGTATCAGGCTCTTTATTTATTCCCTTGTGGGAGGTCTGTTTGTTAAAGTGTTTTGTGACAATGGTTGAAACCATCTCTCTGGACAATTCTTGAGGTGAGTCATGGGAGACTTAGATGTTTTGGGCCTTCTATGTGTGCTGGGTCTATGATGAGGCTTGATCAATCTCTGGTATCCACAGGAGAGATGTGGCACCTGTTTTTTGGCAAACAGAGCAGTCACATTTTCAGTGACCTTCAAGCTTGCAGATGGAACCAGATCCCAGTGATAGATATATGTTAGGGCACACTCATGTCCAGCGTCTTTTTGTTGCACTTAAAACATGGAGACCTCAGGTGGCAGCATTGTTTAGGCTCAGCCTTACCTTGACCAGGTCTTGTTTTGATAGAAGTCTTAAGTGTCACAGCCAAAAGCTGGCACTTGTGTGTTGTTAAATTTTTGCCTCTATCACTGAAAACATGGAAAGTTAGATTAAGTAAATTTTCCTGTGAGGTTTGAGGACTGAGATATATCATTTAAGCTTGTCATGAATCTCAGGAACAGATAGAGATATAAAACAGGAATTAATAATAAATTTTTAGGAGAATCTGGATTTATATTAGTATACTTAGAGGGGATCAATACATTTAATTATTAAAATTTTATCTGAGTATTAAGCACCTTGCCAGAGAAGTGTTGTTTTTATCAAACTACAGATGTTTTAGTAGTTAAATCGCAATAGAATGTTAACAGGCAACAGTTATGTAATTTTGTAGAGATAATTTGACATCAATAGTCATACATAATAGTGTAGCATAGCAGTCATGATGAAATCTATTTTAGCTAATCATCTCTAAACATACACAGCATATATATCATGTAAGTTTTTTTTAGAAATGTATCACTTGACTGATGACCTCTTGTTGGCTTGACATGAACCCCTTGTTTATTATAAGTATCCAGAGCATAAGAGAAAGCCATATGTTTAAGAGAAAAATTGTATTGTAGAACACTGTACATTTGGAAGGCATGAATATCTTTAATATATCATGAGTATTTTTATGATTAAAACTTTACTATAATTTTTTAAACTTTATCTTGTAACCAATGAGCAGTTTATTGAGGGTGTCTCTTAAAAGATTATTGAGATTATTGGAAGCTGCTTATTAATGAACAAAAGGCTGGCCATATCCCTTATCTATTAATCAGAGGCTTAAAACTTTTGATGAATTGTATATATCCATTTTGACATCACTTTGACTATCTGGTAATTTATGAAAAAGCATGTTTTAAAGTCCATATTTCAAATTATATTTAGAACAAATTATTAAAAAAAGAGGAATAGCTCTTATTGAAAGAGAAACATACAAATATATGCATAGAACACACAAATAAACATCTTTGTAATGTTTTTAAAACATATTTATTATAAAATCAGCTGGCTTGATAAAAAGATAATTGTTTAAAATAATTTAATATAAATACATGTTAAATGTCTTAATTGTGATTTTTCTAAATGCAAAAGTTGTTACCCAAAGGAAAAAAAAAATCTCTAACAGTTGTGATAAAACCTATCCCTGAGAAGTTGGTGGCAATTACATGGGAACATCACTGTATTACTCTCCTACTCATACCTACTTTTAAAGTATCAGGAAATTTAAGCAGAATATCAAAAT
>PVKA01029246.1:0-28504 GCA_004027165.1 Ctenomys sociabilis | reverse complement strand
ATTCCCTTCCATTCTGGGGTTTAAACTCAGAGCTTCCACACTCAGCTACATCCCCAGGACTCTTTTCTGTTTTGAGACAGGATCTTGCTAAACTGCCCAGGCTGAGCTCTACACTGTGATCTTCCTGCTTCCGGCTCCCACAGTGCTGAGATTGTAAGCATGGGCCACCACGCCTAGAATCCCCTTTTTCTCTGCACTAAGGGAGCGATTGGAGAGTTGGAGGCATGCATAGAGTTGATAGACCTGAGAGATATGGAAAATGTGAGGTGGTGGGCCCTGTGGGAACAGGGACAAAGGCCCAGGGGGAGTCTTGAAGGGAGCTTGGACTTCGAGGCAGGGTAGGAAGGGTGAGGCCTGGCCAGCCAGCCCCCTCAGGACTGGACGTGGGCTGGGCAACTGGAGCAGCTGTCCTGATGCAGAGGGGAAGGGGAACAGTCCCTCTTCTCTCCTTCCCCTCCCTCCATCTCTAGGTGGCTGGTCCTTCCTCTACATTCTCCAAGAACCTATGGCTCTTAGGACTTCTCAGCACTCCCAGAAAATGAGAGTTGGATCTCACTGCTGGGGAGCAAAAGAGGGAGGGAAAGCAAGAGGGGTTATTGGGAGGGAAAGGGTCACAGCCCCAGATTCCTGGGATCCTGCAGCTTCAGTCACTCAGAGAAACAAAAACAAAACAGAAAAGAAACACACACACACAAGGCACAGGCACAGGCACACGCACACTCGCACACGCACACACACATGCACACGCACACACACACCAGAGAAAGTGATTTAGAGACAGACCTAATCTAAGTAGAGACCAAATCCTGGACTTGGAAGAGACTGAAAAGACATAGAGAAAGGCAGTGAGAGAATTCGACGGAGACAGAGGGCTCTGCTTTTGCCCGCAGCGATTCTGATGTTATCTGTCTCCAGCTGCCTCTCTCCTCTCCGCCGCTGCAGTCCCCACCTCTGCCCCTCCTTCCTCCTCATCCCCAAAGCCAGATGCCCAAGCTTCTCCTTCCCTGTCTCTTCTGCACTAAGGTCTGGAAGTGGAGTTTATGGGCCCATGGCACTTAGGGGTGACAGATGGAGTAAGAGGCAGAGGTGCCCAGTGAGGAGGGGGCTGTAGCTGGAACGTCCCTGAGTCTCCTGCCCACCTCTGGGCTGTTGTCTTCCCACCTAGTCTCTGGTGAACATTTCCCTGCATGCCCATCTGTGCAGTTGGGGGGGTATTGACACGTCTGCTATCTCTAGGGGGCAGAGATGATGGTGTGTTATCCAAGGGCTCACACACTTGCCTGTACCCAGCTGCCATTATGTGTGGCTGTGCTTTCTATTGCCCCATTTGTTTCTTCTGGCTGTCAGCCCTGCTCCTTGGAAAGTCTACCAAGGTGACAGTGGTGAGTTGAAGCCTCAGGAACTTCTGGGCCCAGATTTGAGGGCCACAAGGACAGGAGATTTTGTTCTGGCTCCAGCCAGAGGCCAGCCAAACCCTAGATGGGGATGCAGAGAGAACAAAAGGGTAGAGGCAGAGGCAAAGTTGTCCTTCAAGCCTTGAGAACTGGGGCCTCAGCAGGCTTGTCCATCACAGACTCTAGGCCTCTAGGCCATCCTGCTCCTGTCTGGAGGCTTCTACAGCCACTCCTGCGCCACTTGATTCTGGAATGGGACTCTCTGGAGAGAGGACTGGAGCTTGGGGAGTCCTGGGATGTCTAAAGGTTCTTCAAGATGGGCCAGAGCAAGCACTGCAGGAGGGGTGGGGCAAGCTGTGTGTTTGTTGGAAAGGTGGGGGTTGGGGGCAGAAGGCCGCCTGCGGGGGAGAAGGCTTCTTGGCAAGAACCCCAGTTTCCTGAGCTGATCCTTGCTCCTTGCCACTGCTCCCAATTCTGTTGTTTCAATAACATCATTTTTATCCACCCCACAGAGAGACTATGTCTTAGGAGGGGAAGGCAAGGGGCAAGGCTAGGGCATGGGGGAGGGGAGTGAAAAAAGCCTAGGGTCTGGAGTCAGCAGTGACCAGGTTTGGGGCGCTCCTTCCTCAGGCAGAGGCAGGGCGGTCCCAGAGCCCAGGTCCCCTGATGACAAAGACAAATACATTAAAATTCTTGCCTTGGAGAAGAATGCAGGATCAGGAGAGCATTTCATAATCTGCAATAACAGTAGCAGGGTGGGGGCAGGAGTGGACAAAGGGTTCGAACCTAGGCTGAAGATTCCAGAGGGACAGTCATTGGCCACCTGCAGCCCCTGGGGACCCTGAAAAACCCTCTTCACTGCCTATTTGACTCAGTCTCTGGCCTCAGTATGTGCATGACCTGTGTATGTCTCTGACTGTGCAGAAACCACGGCCAGCATTGCCTTGAGCAGATGATTTCAGAAAACGACTCGGTGCAGGGGCTGCATATGCACTGGGGTGTTGGAGGCTGCACATAGTAGTTCTCTCCCTCAGCACGCCCCTTCCCTTCTCTAGAGTGCTCCAGCCCCTTCTGCTCTCAGTACCAGGGAGTGGACTGAGCCTGGACACCCGGCACTGGGATGAGGCTCCCAGAAAATCCAGAGGCGCCCTCCTGTGTCCAGGTCAATCTTTCTTATTTCTTCTCTTACAAATCTTCCTTTTCCAAATCTGCTTTTCACCTGGGGTAGTCATCTATGGTCTTTGGAGGCTCAGACTCTTGTCTTCTCTCTGCTCACTAGAGAGGTTTATTCCTCAGTCTCCAGTTCTAGATTCTTCCCCATCCGAAATGACCAGAAATGTTTCTCCTGGCTCCTGAAGTTTCTGCCACGTGGGTTTGAGGTCCCCGTCTATCCTCCCTTCAAAGGACACTTTTTTTTTTTTGGTCTTTTGGAGACAGGGTCTCACTATGCAGTTCAGGCTGGCCTTAAGCTCACTTTGTAGCTCAGGCTGGTCTCGAACTCACAACAACCCTCCTGCCTCAGCCTCCCGAGTGCTGGGATTACAAGCATGCGCCACCACACCCGGCTCCAAAGGACACTTTTAAAGGCTTATGGCCCCCTGTAGACAGTGGGGAAGGTAGGGAAATTGGCCCTTGCTCCGGCGTGTCTTTACCACCTGTCCCTCGGCACTCCTGGGGCACATGGTAGGGAGATCTGCCGCAGTTCGGAGGGGCTGGGGCTGAGGCCCGCTGCCAGCCGCTTGGCTTGATGAATGGAGCTGTCCCTCCTCACCACGGAGCCTTTGATCTCCCCCTTGTGGGGAGGGGGCCAGGGGCATCAAAGACATTTTTGTGGCGTTAGAGAATCAGATAAACCCCACCTCACCTGCAGCTGGCTCTCCCACCCCTTCTGCCAGGGCCAAGTTGGGGGAAGAACTGGAGTAGGGACCCTCGGACGCGCAAGGCGAAGGGAGGCTGTCACTAGGGATTTCTGACCCTTCTGGCCTCGGAAGTCCGCAACCTCCGCCCTCGCGCTCGCTTACATGCACGCTAGAGTACAGGCCCCGAGAGGCTCTGCTGCCGCTGCTGGCCCACTCCCCCTACTCTGGAGTTGGAGGGCTGCAGGGGAGGGAAGCGGAGCGGAGCGGAGGCCTGTCGCTGCCTCCCTTGCTCCAGGAGAGGCTGAGAAAGGGGCGTGAGTGGGGCCCGGGGACTGCACCAGAAAGAGGGGTGACCCTCCAGGGTCCGAGGTGTGGGCGGTCCTGCTCGACATCCCTCGTCTAGCACCCCGAGCCCCAAGTCGACTTCCTCTTCTGGCCCCACCGCGTCTCCCTCCGAACCGCCCCCCCCCCAACTCCTTCATTCCTGGGAAGTTTTCTCTCTTTACAGTCAACAAACCTGTCAAACATCTCCCTTCCAGCCCCTCCAGCCTTCTTCCTCCGCACCTTACCCTTCACTAACCCTCCCAGACCCCCACTCCTGAGGGCCCGGGAAAGCCGGGGCTAGCGCAGAAGGGTGAGGTGAGAGGCGCGATCGGCGGGTCCCGCAGCCCCGAGCGCCTTCGTCTCGCCCCGCACCCCAAGGCACGAGCCCCGCGCCCGCCCTCCGCTGCGCTCCGCGCCCGCCGCCCCAGGGCGCACGGCTCCCTCCCGAGAGTCCCGCCGCCCGACTGTCGCAACTGCCACCCCGACGGCCCCCCTGGCCCCCGCCCACGCCCCGGCCCCGCTCTCCTCCCACCCCCGCCCCCGGCTCTGATTTCTTCTCCCGAGCGAGCTCGGCGGGAGACACAGGCGCTGGCTGCCCCGTCCGCTCTCCGCCTCCGCCGCGCCCTCCTCGCCCGGGATGGGCCCCCCCACCGCCGCCGGAGCCGTCGCCTCCCGGCCGCAGCCTCGGTCGCTGCGCTCTCCCTGAATCCCGGGCTGCCACGCCGCCCGGGTCACCCCACAGCCTCGCCCCTGCCCGGCCGTGGAGCGGGCGCG
Organism: Ctenomys sociabilis; assembly: GCA_004027165.1. Lineage (NCBI taxonomy): Eukaryota > Metazoa > Chordata > Mammalia > Rodentia > Ctenomyidae > Ctenomys > Ctenomys sociabilis. The sequence continues at coordinate 24,153 of PVKA01029246.1, read as the reverse complement.
ATGCTGCCGCCGGTGCCCTCCCGCCTCGGGCTGCTGTTGCTGCTGCTCCTGTGTCCGGCGCACGTCGGCGGACTGTGGTGGTGAGTGCGTGGGCTGTCCTGGCGTGGCCCCAATGCTGGAGGATGGGGACCCCGGCCCGGGCGGGGGGCTTCGCACCGCACTCCAGCTGCCTTGGAACTCTACCTGTCTCGGATCCCCGCTGCGGGGCAGCGGCTCAAGCCCTAGGACAGGGATTCTCCTCCTGGCCTCACCCCCCCCCCAACACACACACCGCCGGGAGAGCTTTTCCAGTGCCACTTTGACGTTTCCAAACCCTGGCACATACTATTCTGTTTCCGCCTCTCATGTCCTCCCCTCCCCCTAAGTCGTGTGTTCCATTCAGATCTCCAAGGAATTGGCGGGTAGGTAGGAAAGAACTACTCCAGAAAATCTGTAATCAGAGAGTCGCAGAGTGAAGAGGGCCCTGGAATTAGGGAGGGGGACTAGAATTGGGCAACAGAGAGGAACACCGTAGGAACCCTGAGGCCGAGAGGGTCAGACACCTGCGCCTTCTCTGACCCACTTTGCCCACCAACCTACCCTCTTCTCTCCGGGACCTTCTAGCATGGGAAGTGGTGTCGAGAGAGGGGAAACTAAGTCAGGACCCTGAGTTTCTCTAGCTTCTCTTTCCCTAGGAAAGAAGAAAAAGAAGGGCAAGGGCGTCATGGATGAAAACTCTCGCATCCCAGGATACATGGGACCCCGGAAGGGTCCTGGGGGAAGGGAAGGAGGCCTGGCCGTCCAAGGGATAGGGACGGATACCTTCCCAGACTCGGCCTCTGGATTTAGCTTTAGCTAAAGCAGACCTAAGAGGAGTAGGTTCCCAGAGCTTTGAACCCTGGAAAGGAGCAGGGATTAGGGAAGGTGAGTGCAAGACCGGCCGGGACAGTTCAGAGACCCAAATCCCGAAGAATTTTACCCGTTCTCAGTCCCAAAATGCAAACACCGGCCTGGAATAGCTCAGTGTTTGGAGAGGCGGGATTGGAACAACAGTGCTTGCTAGATTGACCAATCCTAAAAAGGCAGGGAATTTCCTATTTGCATATCACCAGTCATTGGCTGGATTCCTAACCCTTCAGTCCTCTTTAGTTCTCTCCTAACCACCGGATTTGGAAGGAGGGTTAGGACAGGAAGATCCCTCTTTTTTAGAGAAATAGAGTAGATGGCCGCGCTGTGAGCTACTACTGGCCACTGTTCCTCTCTTGGTGAGGTGGGAGAGATATTTCTCATAAGCGTCAGCGACAGAAAGAGATCCAGGCGACCTAGGTCTGGGGAAGATGCATCCTTTAATTTAATCTTGGTTTAGCATAATGAAGTAGGAACTTTGACAAAGAGGGACCTGAGATCTAGTATCAGCCACTAACTCTGGGATCATGGACAAAGCCCTGCCTCAAAGGTCTCGGCTGTGAAGTAGGGATAACCGTCACCCTACTGGGCAGGCAGGCTGCCAGGATTAGGTGGAAATACCTTCAAAATGACTGACATGAGGAGATACTCTTCACCCTTCTGGCTTCTCTTTGCCAGGGTCCTGAGGAGTAGGAGAGGAGAGTCATTTAAATTAAAATGCAAGGAGCCAGGGAGATAGCTCAGTGGGATAAGCACTTCCCTGGCAAGCACAAGGGCCTGAGTTCAATCCCCAATTCTGCCAAAAACAAAAATTAAAATTAAAATCCCAAGCAAAACTTCAGAATCTCTCTTTTGTTCCCCAAGCACAGCTTTCTTTGCTTGGCTCTTTCTCTCTTCCCTTTTCATGTGTCCTTACAATTAAAATACCACCTCCTCTGTGAAACTGTCTCCCTGTCCTCCCTCTGTTGCCTTCCCTGTGTGCCATGGTATCCTATGCATTGGGCAGCTATGCCAGTTATTGCATTTTACGCCTCTTCTGGGCTGGCCTGTTCCTGGTTCTGGAAAGCAGGGCCTTTGTCTCTGGGGTCTCAGAAGCCCAGAGGAGCATAGGTGCTGGAGATGGTTTGGTGGGAGTGCTGATTGAGGAAACCCACCTTTCCAGGTCTTGTGTCTGTGGGGGTTTCTTTGTTCAAGAGGGACCACTGGGTAGGAGCCAAACCAACAACAGGAGAGGGGCCTTATCCCTTTGACTGACCCTGAAGCTGGGAAGCAGGGAGTGGGGGAGGAAGTGAGGAGGGCAGGTGTGGGAGAACACAGAGGCCTTCATGGCCACAGCTGCAGGGTGAGCCGGGTGAAGAGTGAGGGGCTGAGTGATAAGGTGGCCAGCAAATGCTTCACTCAGATGTGTCTCAGAGAGAACCTGCCCCTCGCACTGCCTCAGCCCCCTCCTTGTCCTCTATTTTAGATGCTTCATTCTTTTGGTCTGAGCCCAGACTCTCTTTGGCATGATCTCTGGCTCTCCTTACACTCCAGGTTTGACTCATGCCACCCCCAACTCCACTTCCAGCCTCCCTTCAGCTAGGTGCTTCCAGGATATTCTAGAATCTCTAGGCCTGGTGATGCTGGATGCTGGTGCTTTTCTTCTTGCTTCCTAAAGGATGCTGGCCAAGCCACAGCTCCAGTGGACAAGCAGCAGGACCTGCAGAGGCCACTGATATTCTAGCAGCAGCTGGGCTGAGGGCAGAGAGGACACTAGGACCTCTTGGTGATTTAATTGTCTTGGTTGGGAAATGAGGGTGCTGGAGAGGGTTACATAGGCCATGAAATCTCTAAGATCACAGAAATTTCCCTCCCACATTCCCTTCCTTTCTGCCCCTTCCCAGTGCAATTTGTGCTTTCTAAACTCTGCCTCCAGCCACTTAGAGTGTCTCCATCTGCAGCCATATCTTTGTGAATCACAGAATTCCAGATTCCAGGCATTGGCCAGCCTGTCTCCAGGTCTTCTCATTCAGCTCACTGCCCCCAGGCCACACAGCTTATCCTTTGGCCCCAGCAGGCTTGCAATCCAGAGAATGGGGCAGGGAGGGAGAGGCTTAGGCTTCCTGGTCTATAGCTCTGCTGCCCAACCTTGCTTCTCTTCTGTCCTCCCCCAGGAAGCTCTTCACAATGTCTGACCCATCTTTATTTATACCTTCAATCAGTGGATGTAGAAAATAGCTCACTCTCACAGAAGAGCCAGATCAGTTCCCTTCTTCTCTCTTCCTCTTTCCATTTTAAATTTCCCCCAAAGAAACGAACCCTCTCCTTGTTCTACTATGAAAAACATCACGCAGTGTCTCCCTTGCCCCCTCCCATCTCGCCTTTACTCTGCCTCCCCTTTCACGTATGGAAAAGAAACAAGAGCTAGGACAGTCTGGACAATGGCCCTGCAGATGGGCAGGGAAAGGACACAAGCCTCTTGCGGACACCCAGATTTCCCAGCTGCCTGGCCTGGCCATCCGGTATCTATCTGGGGCCTCTGACCCTTCATGGGCAGTCCTGTTGTTGGTTCCTGCCAAGCTTCAGGGTGGGGTGGCCATCCGTTGCCCCCCTCCAGGCCTCCCGCCTTGGCAGCTTCCCCCAAGGGATACAATGGGGCTGTGAGCAGAAAAGGGCAGGGGCAAAAGGAGGCTGGCTCGATCTTGGCCAGAGCATGCCCTGAGCCCACCAGAGTCCTGGCACGGTGACATTTCCTGGGGGGTGCAGCCCTCTCCTGGCCAGTTCTCATAGGAAGCCAGGAGTTGGTTGGGGAAGGTCAGTGGAAGGTTCAATCACCAGGGCCTAGTGAGGGGGATTCCAGAATGAGGACTTTGATGGGGGAGCAGAGCTCTGGAGGATCTGAGGCAGGGTAGTATAAAACAAGGGAAGCAACCAGGCTGAGGCAGGCCTAGCCAGAAGCTATGAGGGAACCAGATACTACCTTTGCAGACCTGTGAGAGCGCCCCCTAGCCTGGGGCCTCTTTCCTGTCCAGGCTGGAAACTGCCTGAGACACAGTTGAGGGAAAGGTATGACTCTGGGAGGCTGCTTTGGCTGGTTCCACCATCTCTGAGCCCTCTGTGTAATCTAGAATTTGATCTAGAAAGGACTGCAAGATCATCTGGTCTAACATTTTCAAATGGTGAGAGCAGATCAGTGACAGGAGGTGCCTCGCCCAACACTGGTAGCTGAGAGCCAAGGCTGAGAATACCTCCTGCTCAGTTCCTCACCAGTGGGTGCAGGAGGGGTGGGAGCCCTCCAGAGGTTCTTTCTGCTCCCTCACTCTGCCCTCAGATGGGTGCTCCCCATGACAGCCTCTTCCCCAGATGTCTCACTGGTTTGCAGCCCTGGCCAATAAAAAGCCCTTTTGTATGGTGAGGTCCACCAGGTAGGGAAAGCCCCTGACTCTCCCCAGAATGATGCAGAGATAGGAGTGAGGAAGGACAGAGGAAACCACATTAGGCCCAGTGGGGGAAGGGCAAAGTTGGGGCAGCTGGTGGGCAGTGGGGAGGCAGGAGTTAACGGAGCTGGGGCATCACAGGCTTTGATGTGGTGGTTGGGGTGGGGGTAGAGACTGGGGGAAGGGGAGCAATAATTACTGAGTTAGACAGAGCAGGACAGGACAGGCGGGCGGGCACAGGCCCGGCAGCCTCAGCAGCCGTCAGGCAACATTTTTCTACCCCCTCTCCACCACCCTCCTCTCCCACCCCCTTACAGCCCCCACCCACAGCCCCAGGGCCCAGGGCTCCCTCTGCTGGCTCTTGGGAGGTGGGGTCAGTATAGGGACCTTGGGGTGGATTGGGGAAATAGAGGAAGGCCTCCTGAGAGACCTGACAGAGGAGGCTGGTTAACTACAGGGTCTGAGATGCCCTGCTCTAGGTGACTAACCAGCAGTGTCGGCTTTGGATAGGGAGTGGCTCTTGAGGTGCTTCAGGTTCCTGGGCAAGGCTGAAGGACTAGGCAGCAGGGATCTAGGCTGAGAAATGAGGGCAGAAAGTGAGACAAAACAATGTTCTCAGGAGTCCCCAGGTGCTACCTGTGCCCTACCTGGCCCTATGCAGGTCCCACAGCTGGATAGGGAATGAGAAGAACAGAAGCTCTTGGACAGGTCCTACCTAGGGAGGATGGTTGGTATTAATAATCATTCCCATTTTCCAGTTAAGGAAACAAAGGCTCAGAAGATGAGATCTCACCATACTTTCAACAAATACTAAATGCCAAATTCACATGCTGGGGACTCAACATTGTGCAGCAAGGAAAGGGCAGCACCTAGACCACCCCCATGGTGGGTCCTAAGACCCCTGTGTGGGCTTGATCATGCCCAAGTGTGAATCAATTTATTTATTTATTTATTTATTTGGTATAGGGTCTTGCTGCCCAGCTTGGACTCATCCTCTCCAGTGCTGGGATTACAGGCATGCACTACCATGCCCGGTCTCAGTGACCAGCACGGCACAGCCGGAGTTCCAGGACTGGCATGCCATGTGGTGCCAGGGATCAAATTTGGGTCCTTGGGCTTGCCAGGCAGGCACTTAGACTGCCGAGCTGTCTTCCCAGCCCCCAAGTGTGAAATTTTTATCTTTAATAAATTTTCTTTTCTTCTTCTTTTTTTTCTTTGAGTAAACAAGCTGGCAGGATAAAAAAACACCACCAAATGAGTGACATTTGGGTGATACATGGAGAGGGGTCCTGGGGCTCCTTAGGGTCATTGGGATTAGAGAAGACCTTGGAGAGATCCTGGCTAGGGTTATGATGATTTAAGGATGAAGAAGATGTGACTCTGAGTCTATGAATTGAGTTCTGTGTTCCAGCAAGGTTGCAGAACCCTACTGGAAGGAAAGGGCCACCCGAGACCTTCCTGCATGTCAGACAGCACTTCCCCTCCAGCCCTGTTTATATTTTTTAAAAATCATATAATTTTTCTTGCAGAAGGTCAGTCCATCCACTCCATGGCTGGGTTCTGTCTCATTTCTTCTCCTGTCACTCATCTGTAATAGGGTGAGATGGATAGGATTATGCTACATGGCCATGGCATTACCTTTGGCCCTCTGATCCAGAGGTGATGAGGTAGGTTGAGCCAGGATCCTGGGACTTCTGAGGCTGAGGTTAGCAGATGCTGTAAGAATGAGCTGGCTCTAGATCTCACTTCACTGATCCTGCCAGCCACAGTCCTTGGATGGCGCTCTCTGTGCAGACCAAGCCAGTTAGAATGACCAACGGCAGGCTTGTCCCTTCTTGCCTTAATACTGAGTTCTTTCAGGACTAGCCTCATTTTCTTGCTATGCTCATGAACAGTTTGATTACAACTGCACATACCACCACTGCACTCCAGACCCTAAGACATGCAAAGTCCCCCAAAGGAACATACCTTCCATGTGCCAGTCCCAGGTCAGTGCTTACCCAGAGGCTCCCAAAAAGGCAGAATGTGTTCCCCAAGGAAACAGAAGGAAGGTAAAGGGAAAAGACACTTGGGAGTTGGTTCTGGATGTGGAGTCAAATGTTAAAGTTGCAGGGTGTGGGCCTCTTGTGTTAACTCCTCATTTATCTGAAGCCCAAAGAGGTAACTAATTTGTCCAGAGTGGCTCAGCCCACCTAGAGCTGATAGAAACCAGAGTGCAGAAGCATGGCTGGGAGTTTTGCCCAATGCTCCCTGTGGTGCTCCTTCTGTAGTTTCATCTCCTGTGTATGTAGAATGGGAGCAGGGACAGCAGGGCAGGCAATCTAGTCCCCCGGGATTCTAGCTGCTACCACTGCCCATCCCGCCTCCTGATCAGCTTGTAAACAACTCTAGTTCCCAGGAAGCCAGCCAGGCTGGGAGCCAGATCCAGACCGGGTCCTGGTTGGGGCAGCCCCTCAACCCTGTGAAGGGCCAGCCCCAGACCTGGAAAGGGCCCCACTCTCCAGAAGCCTTCTCCTATCTCTAGCCTGGGAAGCAGACAAGGTCAAGAGGGATTTGCTCATCAGTCCTTAATCCTTCCTGCTTTCCTCACGGAGGAGGAGGGAGAGGTGAGGGACAAGGAGGAGGTTGACCTTGGGAACATAAAGCAGCCAACCTTGGGAGAATAAGGAGTTCTCAGAGGGCAGGGGTGGGGGCAGGCTAGGAACTTAGCAGAGGCCTGGGGATGGGAAAATGAGTTTGCAGAGGCCTCTGGGGCAGCAGGAGAACAGGACAGCTGCAGAGGTCCCCTGTCTGCCTCCAGGTCCTAGGGGCAAAGGTACTGTTTGAGGAAGCAAACTGAGGGTCATACAGTACATGTGGACAGGAGCCTGGGTTCAAGGGAGCACCTTCTCCTTAGATGGCTCATTCATTAATTTAGAAACATGTATTAAATGATGTTTATCACAATATTCAAAATCACTTGTTATTCATATATAATGTACAATTCATAATATGCAAATTTTCACAGAATGAAAATTTCACAGTATTGGGAGGGGCATGAATTAAGTACCTGAAAATCTGCCAGGGGAGATAAAGAAATAGAAGACAGCCTAACTTCAGAGGAGCTCATCACCTCCCTCCATTTTTCTTGGAGGGATCGAACTCAGGACCTTATACTTGCCAAGCAGGAGCTTATGCCACTGAACTATACCCCTAACCCCAGGCCCCATCTTTTAAAAGATAGGATTATGCTCTACAACTTGGACTGGCCTGCAATTCATGATCTTTCTGCCTCAGCCTCCTGATTGTTAGAATTATAGCCATGTGCCACCATATCCAGATTAAAATACTGCCCCCACTATGATCCTGAGTATTGAACCTTAGGACCTTTCCACTAAGCTACCTTCCCAGTTTGTTTGTTTATTTTATTTTTATTTTGTGACAGGGTTTCACTAAGTTGCTAAATTTGCCCAGGCTAGGCTCAAATTTGTGGTCCTCCTGCCTCAGCTTCTCCAGTACTGAGAATTCAGGTATATACCACCCTGTCTGACTCAAATCCTTTATATTGTGAAGTGGAATAGGCAAAGGAGGAGGCATAGGTAAATGGATGGACAGGTAAGAACAGATCAACTCTAAGATCATTGAAACAAGCTTGGGCTGCCCTAGTCTTGGCCCACTCTTTAATCTGTCACTTCTCTAGGGTTGTGCAAGTGTTAGGACGGGCGCTGGGTGAGTCTTTGGCTCAATGGGAGGAAGCTTTGGTGTGTAAATCTTCCCACTAAGAAAGGATATCTGATTCTTGAACATTGCAGATAAGGATGAGGACAGCAACGTGACCTGATATTCTCTCTCTCTCTCTCTCTCTCTCTCTCTCTCTCTCTCTCTCTCTCTCTCTCTGTGTGTGTGTGTGTGTGTGTATAGTCTTTAAAGGAATGAACTACATCTCCTTGCAAATACCTCTCCAAGCACCTGAGTGTTGAGCGTTCTCCCTTAAGACCTAAATTCCTCTTGCTGCTATTTAAGACTATTACATCTCAGAACATGCCTGGGCAGCCTATGCTTGCTTGCTTGCTTGTGGAGCAAAGGGGGACAGCGGGGGTGAATATGCACGAAAGCAAAACTGAAAGGCAGTCCACCCTGACTTTTTACACCCATCTGCAGCTACTTACTCTGCATTTCTCTCCCCAGGTCCTAGCCCCCCAAGGTTTTTCTCTGCCCTCTGCTAGGGTGGTCTCAGATTACCCTAGCAAGTGCTCTACCCTTGCACTCCTCTAAGGCAGGGATCCCAGCTGAGTGTTCAAATCAGAGCCATCTGATTAAAGCAGTTTCCCCCAGGTATGAATTCCTGGCTGACAACCTGTGAAAAGGCTGCTTTCTGCTCAGGTAGGATGAAGACAGGGCTGAAGGGATTCCTGAGCATGTAGGGGACTTCTCATGAGGTCCTCACCCACCAGTTCACCTTCCTGGTCCCACTGCTCAATTGGTTGTCACCTCAGAGCACAGGCCTTGGGTTGTTGCCACCCAGCTCTGGGAAAGTCATGGACCTTAGGAAAGGAGCAGGGTCAATGTCACCTACTCCCTAACAGTGCTCCAGGGGCTCAGTAGCCAGCTCTTTCCTTCTGCTGCCCATTTCAGTTGGTGTAGGATGGGGAGAGATGTCACATAGGCTATCAAGGTGGGAGGGCCTAAACTTACCCATTATATATAAACTTGGTTAAAGAAAGGTGTGGCTTTCCTTTGAGGCTCTGTCCCTAGACATTTTGCTATGAGGCTTTTCTGTGGCCCTGAGACAGCCCTTACCTTCATTAGGACTGCCCAGCACACCCAGCTGTGGTCCACTAAGACCAGATCTTCCTCTGATACTACTTACTCTCTGGTTTCTCTGTAACACATACTATACCCTCTTGGCTTTGACAACCTTCTTAATCTCTCTTCTGCTAATTTCTTCCTTCTCTCCCTCTTAGGCTCTGCCCTGTCGAATCATAGCCCTATGCCAGTTGCCCTCAGCTTCAGCCAAGCTCTTATAAGGGATTGGAGATGTTGCTCGGTTTAAACTAGGATGTGCTTGATTCACCCCACTCTATTAATAAATTGTCCTATGATGATCTTAGTAAAGATGAAGCTGACTCTGCTCTAGCAATTTTCAGTCTAGAGTCTATCTTAAAGGGCACCCAAACATGGAATGGTAAGAGAATCAGATGGGACAATCCCAGTCTTATTTGGGTGTGGGATGCGTAGAGATGTTACAGCCAAGGAAGGGGCTGGCTATGGCTGAGAGGCTAGAAGGATTTCTTCTCTACTCAATGCTGTCTCACACTTCTGAGAATAACACCCTTGACTTGCTGTTCTTTGTTCCCCAGGGCCGTGGGCAGTCCCTTGGTCATGGACCCTACCAGCATTTGCAGGAAGGCTCGGCGGCTGGCAGGGCGGCAGTCGGAGTTGTGCCAAGCAGAGCCAGAAGTGGTGGCAGAGCTAGCCCGGGGCGCCCGGCTTGGGGTTCGAGAGTGCCAGTTCCAGTTCCGCTTCCGCCGCTGGAACTGCTCCAGCCACAGCAAGGCTTTTGGGCGCATCCTGCAGCAGGGTCAGTGTGGAGAGAGCACGTGGGCGAGAGGAGCTCCATCCCCACCCTGGAGAGGGGAGCGGGATTGGGGAGGGTGCCTCAGCCCTCCTGACCGATGTATGGGCAACCTGGACCACCTCGGAGCTTGCCTGAGCAAGGCGGTAGGGGGGGGGGGGAGAGGGTCCTGCACACTGTCTTTTAGGGGGTTGCCAGGCTGCATTCTCCGAAGCGCCCCCGCTGGCCCGAGGAACGCCCAAGCCCCAGACAATCTTTGCGCTGATTGCCCCTTCCTGCATCCGCAGACATTCGGGAGACGGCCTTCGTGTTTGCAATCACTGCGGCCGGTGCCAGCCACGCGGTCACGCAGGCCTGTTCCATGGGCGAATTGTTGCAGTGTGGCTGCCAGGCACCCCGAGGGCGGGCCCAGCCTCGCCCCCCCGGCCTGCCTGGCACCCCTGGGCCTCCTGGGCCCCTAAGTTCCTCAGACGCCACCGCTGCCTGGGAGTGGGGAGGCTGCGGCGATGACGTGGACTTCGGGGACGAAAAGTCCAGGCTGTTTATGGACGCGCGGCACAAGCGCGGTCGCGGAGACATCCGAGCCTTGGTGCAACTACACAACAACGAGGCTGGACGGCTGGTGCGTGTGGGCGGGTGGGGTATGAGAGGGGAGTGTGTGGTGTACCGGACGGCCACGTGTTACGGAGTGTGGGCACTGAGGGAGCACAGGTGTAGAATGTATTGGGTGTGTGAGTGAGCAGGGAAAGGGGGCACTTGGGAACTCTGGGAGGGGGGGTAAGCGGGCCCAGGATTAGGTGTGGTTCGGAGGCTGTGCTGAGTGCTACAGAGGACAAAAGCAGGGAGAGGTGCAGGGTCCTTAGGGACCCAAAGTCAGGAAACATGGCTGCCTCTGAGGCACAACAGGTGGACAGAGCTTGGTGGTGGGTGCGCATCTGGATGCCAGGGCAGAGATGGGGGAAGGAGACAGAGATGGGGAAGAAAGAAATGCTAGAAACTGGGTTAAGAAGAGTAGGGAAGCCAGAGGTAGCAAGGCAGGCCTTGAAAGGGGCTAGAGACTGCAAAAGAATCTAGAGGTGGAGGTAGGAGGGGGTCAGGCGGAGGCCAGTAAAGCTGCTGCTGATTCCAGACCCTTGCCAGCCAGCTAGCAGCAGCCCCAAACCAGGCATCCCCTTCCCAGAGCTCTAGCAGCTTCTCCCATTCCATCTGCAACCAGAAGGCCTCAGCATTTAGGGGCGGAAGCCTGCCTGTAGGCTCTGATGCCTTCTTTGAGGGGAATGGGAGAGAGTTAGGGAGTGGGGGGTGGTTATAGAAACCTACAGTACACTTGGCCACTGACCTCTGTGTCTCTAGAGATGGTTTTCTTGGGTCAAACGACCCATACATCTCTAGTAAGGTTGTCAGTCTCCCATCCCAGCTTCAGACACAACAGCAAATAAATTTAGAGAGGACCCCTAGGTATGTTCTCAGTGGTACCTTTCCGCAGGCCCTTCTTCCTGCACTGCGTGCCTTAGTTCTAAAATGCTCTAGGGATGCTGTCACACACATCTATGTCCTTCAGCTTTGGGCTGAGGCCTTGGGCAGACCAGGAGGAGGGGGCTGGGAGAGGAATGTCAGGACAGGCCCACATACCTGTTGAGAGGTTTGGGGAGGGGTGGAGGAGACGCTTAGGAGGCTGGCTGTCTCTGCTCCGCCAGCCTGGGGCTGTGAGAGGCAGGAATGAGGAGGCTGAGACAGCTGCTATCTCTCCCCCTCTAGGGCGAATCGCACCCCTGTGGTCCATCTTGCCTTGCACCCCTAGGCACTATTCTCCCATTGTCCACTTTTCCACCTTTGCCATTCTTCCTCCTCTCCAGGCTGTTCTTCTTTGATTTGTTTTTCCTCCTCACTTTACACCCACCTCCTTTTTATCTTTTTTCTTTGCTCCGTTCACGCTGCTTCCCTATCTTATTTTCTGGCCATCCTATGGGTTTTCCCTTTCTGGACCCACCCACCCACAACTCTCCCCATTCACTTGCGCCTTGCTTCCCTTAGGCCGTGCGGAGCCACACACGCACCGAGTGCAAGTGCCACGGTCTATCCGGCTCCTGCGCACTGCGAACCTGCTGGCAGAAGCTGCCCCCGTTCCGCGAGGTGGGCGCGCGGCTGCTGGAGCGTTTCCACGGTGCCTCACGCGTCATGGGCACCAACGACGGCAAAGCCCTGCTGCCAGCTGTCCGCACGCTCAAGCCGCCGGGCCGTGCTGACCTCCTCTACGCCGCCGACTCCCCGGACTTCTGTGCCCCCAACAGGCGCACCGGCTCGCCAGGCACTCGGGGCCGCGCCTGTAATAGCAGCGCCCCGGACCTCAGCGGTTGTGACCTGTTGTGTTGCGGCCGTGGGCACCGCCAGGAAAGCGTGCAGCTCGAGGAGAACTGCCTGTGCCGATTCCACTGGTGCTGCGTAGTGCAGTGTCACCGCTGCCGCGTGCGCAAGGAGCTCAGCCTCTGCCTCTGATCCACAGCCTTTCCAAAATGTACAGAGCCCCCCTCGGTGGGACACCTTGGGCTCCAGCAGGGGGCGCTGCAGGGCCCCACTCGCTCTCTGCCAAAGTCCATCTATTAGGCCTCTGAGGCCAGGGACTTGGGGTATACGCCAGACCTACGAAGGTTCAGGGCGCCAGAAGGCCCCTGGAAAGGCTGAGAATTTCTGGAGGCGATTATACAGGCCATCTTTTGGCCCCTTGGGTAGAAACAGACTCCTGTCTAGGCGTCTGGAGATCAGACTCTTCAGAGCTGCTGGTCATGGGATGTGTGGGTGAAGTTCTTATCAATAAAGATATTTAAACCAATAGTACTGGACCCACAGCTTTGGAGGACTGGTCTCTTGCAGGCTGCTATGCGAAAGCAAATGGTTTTCTTAGAGCTCAGCCCTCAGAGATATCACCCTTAGTCCCTGTCTCCCCTAAGCCACCAGATCAGACATTTTCCCTTGACACTCTTCTGTTCTTTTGTTTTGTCTTGTTTTGTTTTTTTCATCTATGCATTTTGGTACAGCGTCTCACTACACAGCTAGACTTGTAGTTATTCTCCTGTTTTCAGCCTCCCCATCCCTGGGATTACAGGCACACACCACCATGCTTGGACTTGGTCACTGGATCGGTAGGCCCGGGTTCCTGAGCTTGCCAAAGCAGGCACTCAGCCCACTGAGCTATCTCGCCGGCCCTCAACACTCCTATGTTCCTTCTTGTCTGCATAGAGAGTCTGCATCTGGGAAGAATCAGCACGAACAAGACAGAGGGCTCAGTAAAAAGGCCAGATACCTTTGGTGATGTGCTCAGCTCTTGGGCCAGCCCTCCCCTTAATTTTTGGGGTATTGTGTTTGTTTTTGTGATCTCTAAGGAATTCAAGGGATAGACTTTTGCCCTGCCCATGCTCATGGGATTAAACCACTTTATGAATGTGTTGAAAGTCAGTGATTAGCAACACTAGCTTTTGTTTCCACCAAAGCTAACTTCACTCCACCCCAACCCACCCCATTCCTTGGCACTGAAAAGATAATTTAAAAAAAATTTTTTTTGGTACCAGGAATTGAACTCAGGACCTGGTGCTCACCAAGCAGGCACTGTGCTGCTGTGCTATCTCTCTGGTCCCAAGTACTGAAAATGTTGCCTGACCAGCAGTTCTAGTCACACTTGGAGAGAAAACGAGGTTATCCCAAGGTTTCTCTTACCCATCCACATGATCTAATCTCTTCTCTCTGGAAGCTGATGGTGTGGATGAAGAGACACAAAGCTTGTTCTAGGTTCTCCAGATACCCCATCTTTATCCATAGTCCAATTGTGGGGATCCAGGGCCCCCATCTACTCCCAGTCTGAATTTTCCAATGGGAAATGATTCTGCCAATCAAGAGTCATGCACTTGGATTCAGATGCTATTGCTTAGAATTTTACAAGATAGACCAACTTGGCTTCAGTTTCTCTAAGTATGCAATGAGGAGACCACAATGTATTGTATCACTTTGTAAGCACAGCGTTGTCCATAGAGAATGTGTGCAGGAGGAGAAAATGAAGACAAGTATTCAAAGAGGGGCAAAGATAAGCAGAAACAATAGGTGTAAGAGGTGAGGGACTAGGACAGGAGTTGAAAGAGACCTATGACAGTTGAATCCTTGGGGATAAATTCAGATTTAATTAATGGACTTTCCATTCTTCAACTCTTTTTGAGCTGGGGAGATGGTTCAGTGGAATAAGCGCCTCCCTGGCAAGCGCAAGGGCCTGAGTTCAATTTCCACTTCCACCAAAAAAAAAAAGTTAGGTATTTTCTTTGCAATATTGGCCTACTCAATACCTGCAGTGCACCATCTCCCTAACCTCCCTAATTCTCACTGTCACTGCCATTTATTAAACGTGAATACAATATAAATTATGTATTAAATACTGTGCTAAGTGCTTTTCATATTTTAGGGGAAAAAAAGAGATCCCGACTGACAAGTCTGAGATATGAGGTGAATTATGACGTCTTTGCCACTCCTCCCATTGAGAGGTAGAGTTTATTCCTCCTCCTGTTGAATTCTGGCTGGCTCTGGGATCTATTTGGACCAATAAAGTGTGACAGCAATGTAACTTCTTTTTTTTTTTTTTAAACGTATGCGGTACCAAGTCTCACTATGCAAGTTGGACTTGTAGTGATCCTCCTGTTTCAGCCACTCCAGTGCTGGGATTACAGGTGCGGACTACCAAGCCTGGTTTTGGTGGCTGATTGGGCATGCCTGGGGTGGGACCACCACAGCATGTGGTACCTGGGATCGAACCCAAGTCCTTGTGCTTGCCTAGGCAGGCACTTAGATGGCTGAGCTATCTCCATAGCCCAAAGCTATATAACTTCTGAGGCTGTAATTTCTTTTGCCTTCAAGCCTGGCACAGTTTTTCTAGTCAGAAGTCTGGCCAACCCTAAGGCCACTATGCTGGAGGGAAGCCCAAGCCATCCACACAGGGAGAACGAGACCACCAGAGAAGCTTTGAGGTTCTAGACATGATGAAAATAAAACCTAGAATATCCAGTCCCAGCCAAACCCAGTAGAAGGCAGTCACGTGAATGATGTCAGTTAGTGGGTGCACCATATGGAGTAAAACCATCAACTGATATCTGACAAAAGTCTAACCTAAGAATGCTGAGAAGTAATCACTTTGGGTTGTTTGTTACACGTCAGTGGATCATTAAAATAAGGGGAACTCTCCATCACATAGGTAGAGAAATTGAAGCCAGATTGGTTTATTTTATGAACTTCTAACAGTAACACCAACTTCAATCAGTTCCAGGGAGAACCCTGACTTGTTCATCCAGGTCATTTGCCTGTCTCAGAATCAATAACAGTGTCCAGGGAGATATGCTACCATATGAGCAAGTGAGGACTGATGTCTCCCAGGGCCACGGGGAATTGAGGGCACAGGGAGCAAAGCAGAGTTCTTCAACTGCAGTGGAAAGAAAGGACCTTCGTCCTGGTTGTGAAAGATTCTAACCATGGCTTCCGGTACATCGTTCTACAATGCCCTTGCATCCTTCTGGGATCTAGCCAGGTTCATCCCTCAAGCCTACCCTGAGCGGGAAGGGTGGGGCAGGCTGCCCTGGGAAGCATGGGGCATCTGGGGTTTGATCAGGATGGGCTTAAATGCCTGGGCTGCAGGGAAAGCTCACTCAGAACTTGGGCTCAGACCCTCTCCCTCTGTTAACTTTCCAAGGGGGAGTGTGGAACTGACACCTGGGCCCTACAAAGGAGAAATGAACTTTCAGTCTGGAGTTCACAGTTCACATTCACAGCTCTGCCTTCCTGGGAGCTGTCTCTCGCTTTTTAATGCTCCGCACTTCTCTCAGAGTCCACCAGAGGGCTGCAGAGTCCAGCTTCCCTACCGGGAGAACCAGGAAGTAGGACATCTAGGGGAAGGAACTCCTAGAGTGTAAAGCTGCAGAGAGTAGGATGGGAAGAAGCAAGGAGACCTACTGACAGCTTGATGCAAGCTGTTAGGGTTCCAGTCTTCTGGACCCTCTGGGATGGCCACACTTGGGCCTGAGATGCCAGCCTCCCAATCCGTACTACTGCTCTGCTCAGGTATGTTAGGGAGGAGTAAAATGGGATGGGTATGCTGAGTATCTTCCTCATTGTGCTGGTAGAGAAAACTGGGATGGTAGCATGAAGCAACACCACCCACACAGGTTCAAAGGAATTCAGAGGATGTCAATGGTGCAGAGAAAAGGAATTAACTTGCCTGAACCATGGTCTCCCCACCACAAACAAGGGGTTCCTGATAGCTTTTCAGCATGTCAGGAACATACACCACAGTCTTCAAGCTGTCAGTCTCATGTCAGTGATCCATACACCTGCTGTGAGCAAGTCCCACAGGAGTCTGGGAATGGCTTTCTGTGAAGGGTGACAGTGACGACCCAGGGACACCAGTGGAAACATGATCCTCTAGGCTTAGAGATGCTCTGTGTTCTCACAGTGCTGCCCAGGAAGAGGATCAAAAGCAGAGCTCAGAGGTGCCCTGCACCCTGCTCCATGCTTCCACAGGCATAACCCAGGTCCCGTGCTGATTAGTAGGGACATGTGGAACTGGGCAGGGGGTGAGGGGGCGAGCACAGAGGCAGCCCAGATGGGCAAGTGAATGCAGGGAAGGCAGAACATGGGCCGATGAGTGAGGAGGCCAGGTAGAAGGTCGAGGATCTGCCCAAGGCCAAGGGCTCAGGGGACATCTCCCTTTCTGTACAGTGACCAAGCATACCGGGAGCAAGAGAAACAAGTTAGCTCCCCTTACCTTGCCCAGGCCTGGACAATAGGATGTAGAGCCTCCTTGACTATCTGGGGCTCTTCTTCATCAAGATAAACTTTCTAGCCAAGCCTCAGACTGAGTAGGGGCTGGACTGGGCCAAGCTAGGGCTTCTAGGGTCCCACCTGTTCTCACCCTGGAGCCTCCCTGGCCCTGTTTCCTTGACCTCCTGCAGAGCTGCTACAGCTGGAACCATTCTCTAAGCTACCTTTCATCCTCAACGTTCCCTCACCCCCTGTGGCCCCTGTAATTGTGGTCTCAGGCTGAGCCTGCTGCGGGGGCTGGAGCTGGGCTGAGGGCCAGGGCCCAGGGCAGAGCCTGGGTGGGGACAGGGGGCTGCTGATAGGGGCTTGGTCATGGTGTAGGTCATATGGGGTTGGAGCTCCAGCTGCACACTGTCACTGGGCCTCATTTATGTATATGCCAAGGCCCTGCACTTAGATAAGCCTCCTTCCTGAGACCCAGACTTAGGTACTTTTAGACCTGCATGACATCAGGCCAGCACTACACAGGGAGGAGCATGTGTCTTAGAAATCCTTACTTGTCTCCTTGAGTAAAAAGAAGGCCTCTCTCCCTGGCTCTTCTGTTTTTGTTTTTGTTTTTGTTTTTGGCAGAACTGGGGATTGAACTCAGGCCCTTCTGCTTGTCAGGGAAGTGCTTATTCCACTGAGTCATTTCCCCAGCCCCGGTCTTCTGTATTTCATGAGCAGTGGAGGTGGGTAAGCCAAGAGACCCTCTCTCACCAGAGGGAGGCCAAAATCAGGGGGCAAATGGAATATTAGCTTCCCAATCAGGTCACAGCATTTCCCCAAGGTAGGCACTGCCAAGAGACTTGGGATAACATGACTAGAAATGTGGACCCTCAGGCCTCATGCTAGAAAGCCTGAGTCTGCTGGGTGGGGTCCAGAATCAGTACTTGCCATGATGGCTCACCCCAGGGCATACAAACCATGCACCCAAGATGGAAAACACTGGGTGAGCAATGGACAGAGAGCAAGCAAATCTGCAGCCTAGGTGTGACCTCCTGTATGGTACTGGGCCTGTTCCTGAACCTTGCTGGGTTTCAGTTTCCCCAACAGTCAGCGGAAGCTTGACTTTCCAGCCTACTGATGCTTTTTCCCACCCTAGGCTCCTGCCTCTTGCCTGTGTTGAGTCTTGTCTTACCCTGTCGCTACCCACTTCCCAAACTCCAGTCCTAAGCTGTTTCTATCCTGTCCCTGCAGCATGGTGGGGGAGAATAGGGAGGGCAGGGGGCGACTGGGGTCAAACAAGGCTCTGGCTGACGCAGTCTGCTTCCTGCCCCCGGCTGTTTTCCTGCTGTCCAGCCAGACTGCGCCTCCATTGCCCCACCCCCACCCCCAGCAGCCTCAAGCCCTTAATTCCTGACAGCTGCAGTGGCTGCTGGCAGAGATGGGGGAAGAAGGGGGAGCCTGTCAGCCTGCTGTTGCTCTGGTCACCCCCACCACCTGACAGCGGGGTACGGGGGCTTGGGGGGGGCAAGAAAGTCCCCTCCCCTCTCCTCCAATTCCCCAAGGATGGGCATTTCCAGAAATGGGCCACTTTTGTCTCTGAGCCCAAGACTCCAGAAGCTCTGTTCCAAAGGCAGGAGAGGTTCACTAAAGACAGAGGGATGGGGTGGGGGTGGGAGGGATTGCCTATATAGAGTGGGAAGCTTGTGCCCATTTCACAGAGTAAGACGCTGAGGCCACAATGGGCAAAGTATTTGTGATCAGGGTTCAGATTAGGACTAGAAATGGAAGCTAGAACCTCGCTCGCCTCAACCCTCTAGTTCTCAGGCCCTTGCCTGCCTGCTATAGTGGAAGAGCCACTGTTTCTCAGGAGACGGGAGAGGAGGAAGGGGTCCTAGAGGACACAGGCCAGAGTAAGTCTCAGAGTATCCCATTCGAGGTGTGGGTGAGCAGTAGTCAGTGTTGGGGTCAGAGCTGCTGCACTGAGTTGGGGGAACTGGATTCCAGATTTACTTTCCCTGATTTGCTGTATGACCTAAAGTAAGTCATGACCCTGTCTGACCCTCAGTATTTTTTTATGAAAGGGGGTTGGGCTTTAAATAAACGTTAGTGGAGTCCTGGCATTCTAGCCTTCATGGTCTCACTGACCACAGTAGATGGTCTCATTAACCTCATTTCTCAAAGGGGCAGGAGACACCTGTTTAAGGTCCTGCTGCAAAGAAGAGAAAGAGCCAGAGGCTTCCTAACCGCTTCTCAGGACCCCACGACCTGCCTCCTCAGACAGGCTCTGAGGAAGGGATGGAGGAGGACAGGGAAGTGGGGGGCAATCCCTTTCCTCCATACCCCGCAGGTGTGTGCTGGGCTGGGGTGAGGCACTCCCAGCAGCCCCATCGCAGCCAGAAACACATACCTGGCAGCACACCTTCTCACATGAACCAGCGCGCCCCCGCGCACACACGTATCACCCTTGGCCGAGCGCACAGACCCTAGTATCTCTCCTCCGTCCATGCCCCTGCAATCTGCTCCCACCCCAGTCCTGAACGGACACGGTGGCCTGGGGACTTACACGCCTCCACCCCGTGTGACGTCACCTGGGGTAGAGCCCTAAGACACTACATGGGATGGGGGAGGCGGCAGAGCTCCTCGAGCGGGACAGTCATTCACTCTGCGGGCTTGTGGGGCCGGGCACAGGCAGCGCCGGGCCCCCACCCCCTCCTGCCCGCCTCGCACACCCTCAGAAGTGCAGCTCACGGCGCTGCGTTGAGGGGCTCCCCAGCACTGCAGCCTCAAGTCCTCAGCCTTCTGCACCTCCGGGCCCCCCTTACCCTCAAGAGGCATCAGGAATAGTCGCGGGGGGCCTCGGGAAATTCCCAGGACCCCTGTGCCAGGAGGTGCCCGGCTCACCCGCTCCCCACCCCACCCCTGAGGGCGGTGCCCGGGGGCGCTGCCCCATGGAGCGGGGAGGCGGGCGCCGGCTGCTCCCGGAGCCCTGACCCGAGTCGGAGCTGTGTGTTCTGTGTCACAGCTGCCCCGACCCCTGCCGATCATGCGTCGCCGCCCCTGGCTCGCCAGTCCCACCGGGCTGTGAGCCCCCCACGACTGTCCCATCACGGCCAGCGCGCCATGGGCAGCGCCCACCCTCGCCCCTGGCGGCGGCTCCCACCTCGGCCCCAGCCGCGGCCCGCGCTCTGGGCGCTCCTGCTCTTCCTACTGCTGCTGGCTGCCGCTGTGCCCAGGTGAGCCCGCACCTCATGCTCCGCCCTCCGCCCTCCTGGATAGCTGGGACCCCCGGGGCAGGGGCCTCTGGCGTTCTTGCTGGGGCCGGGATTCCGGAATGCGGGAGGGTGAGGGTCACAAGGCCACTGGTGCCCAAGGAAAGACTGCAAGCTCCCTCCTAGGAGGAACTTAGACTGGTAAAAAAAATATGGGCACTGGAGGGAGACAGGGCGAGTAATGGTAGCTAGGAGAAAAGGTGTATATGGAAGGGGCAACCATCAGTTTGAGTCCCTGCTACTCTGGAGGAGTGCACCCTCACCCCATGAGTACTTTGAAACTGTCTTGTTCCATCTTGGAGGTCACCCCCAAGCATGAACATTTTGGGCTGGAAGGGGATATCTCAGGTGGGGTCAGTGAGACACTACACCTGGAAAGATCCTGTTTATGTGTGAGCCCAGCAAGCTGGGTTGGTAAACAACAGTCTGTGGATATGTACAAGAGAATGTGAGGGTTTATAGGTCAATATATGTTAAGATAAGCACACTTATCAATGTGTCTTTGATTGTCTGATACCTGTACCTCTGTCTGTACCTAGGCCTGATGAAGTGTGCTTGTGTGTGTTCCTTAATCTCTTGTATCTACCACAACATTTTGCAGCAATGTCCCTGTGTTGCTGCAATTGTGACTGTCTACAACATGCTTGTGTGTGCAGACATCTGTGCCTGGTACATACTTATGAAATAATTTGTGCACAGACACAACAGATGTGGGTGAATCTGCACGTTTGCCTGTGTGGGTGTGCAGCAGAGTGGGTTGTGCCAGAGGGAGTAATGGAGAGCAAGTCAAGGAAAGGGAAATATCTAGGAGGCTGCTGATAAGCCCAGACTTCAGAAGCAGGAGTTAGAGCAGAGGGTGATTATGGCCTTTGGGCCCAAGTGTATATTATTAAATGGGGCTGTGATAGCCTCTCTCCCCCAAAAAATGCTTACCTCTTTTTCCTTCCCACATGCCTGTAGGTCAGCACCCAACGATATCCTTGGCCTCCGCCTTCCCCCAGAGCCTGTACTCAACGCTAATACAGTGTGCCTGACATTGCCTGGCCTGAGTCGGCGGCAAATGGAAGTGTGTGTGCGTCACCCTGATGTGGCTGCCTCAGCCATCCAGGGCATCCAGATCGCCATCCACGAATGTCAACACCAGTTCCGGGATCAGCGCTGGAACTGCTCTAGCCTGGAGACTCGAAACAAGATCCCCTATGAGAGTCCTATCTTCAGTAGAGGTAGCTGTCCATTGGCCTGTTCCTCCCCTATAATAGCTTCACCCCACAATCTCTGTGCCAGCCATCCAAAATCCACTTTCAGGCTGGCAGCTCCAAATCCTCACACCTGCCAAGCATGATATTCTCCTGCCTCTTTCTGGTCTTTGAAAATCCATGAAGGTGGGGGTGGAGAGAAAAACAAATGGAACAGGTATGGCTCTGGTGAAGGTAGCCTGAAAACTGGACTTCCTGTCATGGTATACACTGGGCCCAGGAAATATTCTGTCACCTGCCTCAGTTTACCCTTTACTTAGTAAACCAGATTTAGGATGGAGAGCCTGTGAGAAGGTATCCAACGTGGGTAAGAATAGGAGGTGGAAGTTCCTGCCAAATGGTGCCTGTAGGGAAGCTTGGGCTTGAGCAAGTAGATGTGTGCACCTGGACAGGAGCTCTGCTGGCTAGTGGGGTGCACCACTGGTCTCTGTGTCATCCTCACCGCCCTCAAAACCTCTCTGAATCAGAGCATACTGGGTGTGTGCCTGCTTATGTGAGGTGCCTCTGGCCTAGCAGGCCTGACAGCCCTGCCAATCTCTGCTTCCCTCTTGGCTCAGAGGACTACAGATCACTTCCTGTCCTTTCTCTGGACTTCTGAGTGACCCAGGACCTACCCTACACTGACTTGAGCTAAAAACTGGAAGTGTTAGGGCTTCCTCTCACCCACCAAAGGCCTGGTATATTAGACCTGGGTTTTTGGAGCAAGGCCGGGGCCTAGGGGGCATCTGTCTCTTCTCTTCTCAGCTGCTTGGGTGGGACATTGTAAGGACTCAGTGGTGCTGGTTCTTTGGGACTTGTTCATTTCTAGTTGATAGTGGAACATCATGTATCTAGTAGATAATTTGTCTGCTGGATAAATCCAGTCTGGGGCTTGAGGCTTCTAGGGGTCACGCTCCTATAACTTCAAGAACTCAGCCCGAACCTTTCCCTTTTCACCGGAACCGCGTTTGTGTCCCCGGGGCCCCTGGTCAGGGGGCACCCAGCTTCCCCCACCCCAGCCTCGGGCCGCCTGCCCCGCCCCCGCGCGCTCCCTCCTCCCTCCCCAGCGCGCCCGCCCGGGGCGCTGTTTCTACTCGGCCGAGCCCTGCCCGGCGCGTGTGGCGGCTTGCAGCCCCGAACTAATCCCCGCGGGCCGCGCAGACGGCTCTCCGCGAGGGCGCCCCCTGCCCTGCGATCCGCCCCTCCCACCCGCCAGCCTGAGCCCTCTAGCTGTCTAGGGCCGCCCGCACTGCTGACACCCAGTGACAGGCCCCGGCCCCTTCTTGGTTCCGCCGGCCCGGGCCTGGGCTCCGGTCGCTGCCACTTGGATCCAACCTTGGCTTTCTAAATTACTCGCGCGCCCTGAGAGCCCGCCCTGCTTCGGTTTCTGCTCCCTAGGGACTCAGACCAGCGCCACGGTCCTCGCCCCTGCTGCTTGGGGCGAGGCAAGGCAAGGCAAGCTCTGCAGTCTTCTCCCCAGCCTCGGTGTCCCCTTGGGTTCCCCCGCCCCCGTTCCTCTAGATTAAGTAAACCCGGGTGTCTCAATCCGCCTCCCCATATGGCCGGGTGAAAGTCCTGGGGTCTTTGACACTTGGGGGAGAGTTCGGAGCAGTGGGACTGCGCGGGATTGGCGCAGCGCCAGGGGCTCCCGGGTTCACCTGCAGTTTAATAAAGCAGGAGGTGAGCTGGGGGGTGGGGGGGACAGGTGGGGAGAGGCTAGGGATGGAGGGGGAGACTTGCTGAGGCTAGTCGGGCGGGGCGGGCCTCGAGCCGGGAAGGGGCGGGGCAGCGGCTCCTGGCCCCGCCCGCGGCGGCTGGGGCTCCTCCTCTGCGCCTCGGAACGCCGCCCTACCTCCGTGGCTCCCGCGTGGTAACCTTCGTTTCTACCTCTCCCTCTTCAAAACGAGGACTCTGGGTTCAGGAAAGAGAACTGCCACTCTGCCTGTCCCCTCTCCCACCTCTGCCTGGCCACCACAGCTCTCCTGCCCCCTCCACATCTGGATCGGCCCTTCGCCAGGGCCATTTCCTGGTCCATCTCACCCCGATGAGCTAGATTGATTGATTGGTTGATTGATTGATTGATTTTGGCGGAAGCAGGTATTAAACTCAGGCCCTTGCACTTGCCAGGGAAGCACTTATTCTACTGAGCCATTTCCCCAGCCCTTTTTTAATTTTTTCTCCTTTCTTTCTTTCTTTTGGATGCGCTAGATTTAAATCTCACGGGGTCACTAAGGTGGCAGCTGGCCCTTGGCATTCTGGTTCCTATCTTTTCAAGCTATGAATTGTCTACGGTGGAGTCCACTGACCATGATTTCTCCCTAACTGGAATATGAAGAGACTGACTTCCTTCTGATCCAAGTTGCAAAGGGATTCCCTTAAAATGGGTTCTGTCACGTTTAAATTTCAGGAACTTCCTTGGGGAGTTGTAGGAGAGTGCTAACTTGGTTTTTCCTCAAGGCTGTTGTCATTCTATTGTCCTTTCACCTTGAGTTGGGCAGGAAGGATGCCTCTGATGAAGGAGGGAGGAGAAGGATGCCTAACCACCAGGGGTGGACAAGCCTAGAAATCTAATGGGGCTTTACCCAGCCAAAGAAGGGAACTAGAGGCCTGGGAAGGGGGAGGTGTGAGGATTGGGATAGGCACTTTCAGGGGACTGTGGGGGTCCTAAGCCCATCCTGATTGCTTTAATCAGCCTAAGGGTAGCTGTGATCTAAGTGCCAAAGGACACATATTTCCAGCTTATGGTACTGAGGACCCAGGTAGGTTGGTGCCTGGGCATTGGGCAGAAGGTCTGTTAGGGAAGCATAGAGACCTCAGTCCCTCACTCAGCAATAGCACCTTACCTCACTCAAATCTTGTAGGAGGAAACAAGGAGGTTTGAGTGAGGTAAGGTGCTATTGGGAGCTGATATCAGGCACTGGAGTGGGCAGGGCTTGGAGGTGAGAGATTCAGAAGCAGGTCCTGAGAATTCCCACACAGTTCAGCTCCTGACCTTCTTTTTTTTTTTTTTTTTTTTTTTT
>PVKA01029245.1:9807-28606 GCA_004027165.1 Ctenomys sociabilis | reverse complement strand
TTTTTTTTTTGTCTTTTTTTGAGACAGGGTCTCACTATGCAGTTCAGGCTGGCCTTAAACTCACTTTGTAGCTCAGGCTGGTCTCGAACTCACAACAATCCTCCTGCCTCAGCCTCCCAAGTGCTGGGATTACAGGCCTGCGCCACCACGCCCGGCTTAAACCTCAGTATTCTGTACTGAGTAGTAGGAGATGTTTTATGATAAGTAAAGATTGACTTGAGGACAGAATATATATATATATGTGTGTGGCATATAAGCCCGTGAAGTCTATGACAAGTCATTGTTTCATGTAAAAACATACTGGCCATGGCGATGGCTAGGACTTCAGCTGTATAAATGTCTCATGAATCTGACTTTGAAAATATATATATATTCCATGCAATCAGAAGCCAGGTCCTAGTGCTGATGTGAAAATAGTTCCTAGAAAATAGCATACAAGTTTGATCGGAGTAAGTTTAAGATTTTTCCTGATTTCTTTTTTATCAGAACAGAAAAAGAAAACCCCAGCAAGGGAGGTGGAAGCCTATAGTCTCTGATACCACTGATGACCAGAAACAGGGTAGGTTCTGGGAAATTTATATTTATTCTTTAATAATCATCCTTCAGGGCCCACCAAATAACTCAGAGGATTAAAGCACCTGCAAGTAGGTGCAGGGGTCAGGGGTTTGAACCCTGGGCCTGCCGTGCCAGCCCCTCCCAAGCCCTGGGGCATGATGAGAGGGCAGTTGAGACTGGGTGTGGTGCATACGTGTAATTCCAGCACTTGGGAGGCTGTAAACAGGCAGATCATTATGAGTCTGATCTAGTAGTAAGACTCTGAACACCCTGTAGACCTTTCCCTAAATCATCATCATCATCATCATCTTCAATTCCTGGTACAAAAAGAAAAGAAAACATCCTGAACCTTTTAGGGCTATGCTAAGCACAGCAACACAGAGCACTGAGTCTGGGCACACTGGACATGCTCCCATGGAGGCCTTCCCTAGTCTGGGAGTAGGACCCCCCAGCCCCCACCAAACTGCCAAAAGGAGGGAAGGTGGGCAGTCCTTGCCCTTCCTCCTTTGCTTCTGATAGTACACTCAATGCTCCAGCAGCTCCAAGACATTTCCATATGAGGTTAGAAATGTAATAGAAAAGTTAAAAAGGATGTGTTTCCCTTGCCTTTGGAAAAGCATACATAGGAAGCTCTCCTTTTCCCCTTGGGGTGTAGTGTTAATACTGTGGATCCTAGGCAGGCATGGTGTTGCACACCTATGATCCCAGCACTCAGAAGGCTGAGGCAGTAGGATTACCGTTAGTTCAAGGCCACCCTGAGCTACGTAGTTCATGGACAGCCAAATTACAGAGTGAGATCCCTGCTCTGTCTCAGAAAACACACACACACACACACACACACACACACACACACACACACGCATACAGACACATACACACACTGTGGATCCTACAAAACCTGAGAATGATAGACTTTCTTGCTAATCTTTACCCAGCATGGGATTCAGTTTGGATGACAGCTATCTCAGAAGTGGCATATAAGCCTGTAAAGTCTACGACAAGTCATCATTTCATGTAAAAGTATACTGGCCATGGTGATGGCTAGGACTTCAGCTGTATAAATATCTCATGAATCTGACTTTGAAAATACTCTAAGGTCAGAATAGCATCATATTGAGCTAAAATAAAATCAGAAAGGTCAGAGAAACAATTCATCTGGCTTTAAATAAATCTTGGTGTGAGGCTGCACTGCTACCTCCTACTAACAAGAAAGTACTCCATGACCAACACCTTTTTTCTAACTGATTGTTTTCCTTACAGATTCTAAATGGGGACACAACCTGCCAGGGGCAATTGTTCCACCATTGCTACAGAACAACTCTCCTCCTTCCAAAGAGCTGGGAATCCGAGGTTTCTTTGGGTTTCTAAGGTAAAACAAGCCTTCCCCTGCCATCACAGATCCCCATAGTCTGAACAGGAACTGATTCCAGAGCTTGCCTTGTTGCACCTTGCAGAGAAATGAGGATAGAAAGAAAAGCTAATCACTTGTAGAGATCTCTCAGTTGTATCTAAGATAGAAGACAGAACTAAGATTATTGAGAATAAGGGCCCTAGTTGTGAATTTACCATTACTTTTTTTTGTGTGTGTGTAACTGGGGATTGAACTTAGGTCCTTGCACTTGCCAGGCAAGCGCTTATTCTACTGAGCTATGTCCCTGGCCCCTTTTTTGTATTTTTAGAGAAGGGTCTACAGGGTGTTCAAGATCTCACTACTAGATCAGACTCGTAGTGATCTACCTGTTTATAGCCTCCCAAGAGCTGGGATTACAAGAGGGTGCCACAATGCCCAGTCTCAATTGCTGTCTCAGTGCACCTCAGGGGCAGGGCCAGCCCCGTAGGCCCAAGGATTGACTCCCTGGCCCCTGCGCCTGCTTGCAGGCCTAGTTGTGAATTTAATTAAGAATGTATCAGGGCAGGCGGTATAGTTCAGCAGACTAAGCGCTTGCTTAGGTAAGCGCAGCAGCCAGGGTTCAATTCCTGGTTCCACATGCTGTGCCAGCCCGCCTTCGGGTGCGCTGAGCCAGTGATGGAGTCCAGGCGCGCGCCTATAATCCCAGCCCTAGCGAGGCAGGAAGCAAGAGGATCACTGTGAATGTGGGCTGCATAGTGAGGCCCTGTCAAAAAATAAAATAAAATAAAACCTAATTAAGAATGTATCTTAGGGCCTGGGAAGATGGCTCAGTAGAATAAGTGCTTGCCTGGCAAGCACAAGGGCCTGAGTTCAATCCCTGGTTCTGCCAAAAATAAAAAAGTGTATCTTTTTCTTTATTTGTGACAAGGTCTCATTGTGTAATCCAGGCAAATTTTAAATTTATTATGTAGCTCACACTGGCCTCAGCCTTGCAAGCCTCTTGCCTCAACCTCTCAAGTGCTAGGATTATAGGTGTGCACCACCACACCTGGCTCTCACTCGATTTTGCACATCTTACCCTCACCCTGATATCCCCAGGATAAGTAAGGGTTGATTCCATAAACATTCCTTGGGTTATTCAGCTTATTTGGTTATCAAATCCATTTCCATTTTCCCCTATGAATCTAGGTGGTATCTTCAGAGTCCTTTCTGCAGAGGAGTTGGCAAATCCCTTTGTCTATCCAGAATTTAGCTATCCTAGTGCAATTCTTTGTCCTTTATTTCCCTCTCCTGAGTGTAATCTAATTTGGATACCTTCTCAAATGTTGTTCCAGACTTGAATTTCCATTCAGTGGCTCCCAGGAGCAAAATGGCCTAGCTAATGAGGCACTAATGGGAAGCAGGCAGTGGGGAAGAAGACCTCTGGTCTCAGCTTCCTCTGCTCTCATTCCTGCAGCACTCTCTTTCCATTTCGGTATTTCTACAAGAGCAGCCAATGAGCGGCCCAGATGCAGTGACAGCTATGGAGAGAGGATCTTCTCTTGCAGCGACTCCTCCCCAGCCACCACTCCTTCAGCTCCATTCTTTTCTTATGAACTGTCCATCACGGAGGTGATGCTTCCTGACTAGTTCTCTTGTGGGTTTATCTGGTCCTTTATCCCTTTATAATTGAGTGGATTACCCCACCCTCTATTTAAAACACTGGAAAAAGAATGAAACTTTGTAATATGCTGGAGTCTAAGAATTTCACTACCCTGAGGGCCAGCTTAGGTCTTTTGTCTCCAGCACTTAGGATCCTAATGTCAATAAATTATTTATGAAGAATTATTGATTGAATTTAGTGAAACAGATTGAGAGAACAAACTCTTCCCTTAAGATACAAAGATGCAATGTGTGAAACTTGCCCTGGCATCTGGTGGCTGCTTATAGGGTCACACTGGGTACCCGACCTGGAACCTTGAACTTTCCTGCCAGGGTCCAGGAAATGAGGTTATGCAAGACTCACTGCCCTGAGCCCTGCTGCCCCCAAATAAATGATCTCTGTCCCACCCCAGCTTGGTTTGGCCCCAGAGTATAACCTCACCATAGAGAACATGATTCCAACCTAATTCTCCCTGGGATTCCTTATCAGTACACAAGTTAGTCAGATTCACTGAAAGCCAGTGTAACCTCAGAGAATCAGTGGAAATTTAGGGGAACTCTCTTTAGCTCAGGACAAAGGAATCACTTTTAGCCATTAGAGACATCCAGTATTAGAATGCGCTAGCCTGTGAAGTAATGAACTCTTTCCAAAGGTTTATATCCCATCTCCTGTCCCTTATCAGAGAGGATGTAGGGAGGAGAAGCTGGGAGTTGGACTACTGAAGTCTCTCTGAATCCCCTTGCTGGGCCACCTCTGCTTTGGCAAGGAGAAGAAAGGAGGAGGAACTGGCAATGGAGGACCAGGGCCTGAGTCGAGAAAGCACCAGAGGGGAAGTCTTAGGGTTCTGGTTTGAGATTTAGCAATACTGGGAGCAATTCCTCTCAAATTATGTTCACTGCCCAAGCCTGCTACCCTAAGCATGGTCTGCTAGCCAAAGTTGCCGAAAGGCACAGCTGCACAATCTGAAGATCTGAGTGCCACAGTGAAGGCTTGGGAAGTTTTTTTCCTCTCTAATGATTTTCTGAGCTAGAAAATGAGGAAGTAGGATTTGGTATGCTTCACTGTCTGTAGGGAACCAGCTAGCTCTGGTGCAGGGAGGTCATGAGGCAACAGTCCTGAGTGGGCTGCCCAGAACAAACCCAGGCTTCCTTAAGACCTCTACACTACCCAAACCTCTAGCTACTGCCAACTATGATTTCCTCCCACCTTGCTACATTCCTTGACTATGACTATGCTGCAGATTTGAGTGCTACATTAGCCCAAATATTGACTAGCTGTGTGACTTATTGAGACATGGTCTCCCCAGCTATTCCAGGATGACCTTTTTTTTTGGTGGTACCAGGGATTGAACTCAAGACCTTGCACTTGTCAGCCAAGTACTTATTCCATTGAGCTATCTCCCTGGCCCCTAGGATGACCTTTGAACTCACTATGTAGTATAGGTTGGCCTTGAACTAGTGGTGATCTACCTCCTACCAGCCACCTGAGTGCTGGGATTATTGGGGTGCAACACCCACCACCACTCCCAGTCCTGTGTGACTTTTAGTAATCTTTCTTCTCTGAACCTCAGTAGCCTCACCTATAAAACTAGAGCTTCCCAAACAACCAGCTTTTCTGAGATTGACAGTTTTAGGCTGTTTTAGGAACAAGTCTCTTGTTATTCCAGGGGCTAAAGGACCCTGTAGCTCAGAGCCCCATTCTGTAGCTGACCAGGACACAAAAAGACATCTACGTAATGCTAGTCTGGAGACTCTGACATAACTCATTTCCCTAGGCCTCATGGCTTTGTACCACCCACCTGTGATTTCGCCTGTCCAGAAAGATCTGGAAAGGGATTCTCAATCTCTTTCGTCTATAGTCAATATTGGACAGCCAGTCTAAATTTAGTAATTGTAAGCCTGGAGGTGGCAAGGGCTTGAACAGGGAGTACCATGCCCAAGGTTGTGCCCAAGGTCATACAGCAAAGAGGAACCAAGTGGCCAAGAGACTTGACCCCTCTTCCCCAGCAGCATGTGCCACACTCCACCAGCCACTGGACATTTCTCTACATCTTACTCCCCCCGACCGGACCCTTGGCAGCTTTTTAGACAGAGAGCAGCAGAGACCTCTCCCTGAGGACCATGCGTCAGAATAAGCTCTCCTCGGTAGAACTGCTCTGAATCCTCAGGCTGGGAGACAGCCTCCTCAGAAAGCCAATGTCTGAGAGGGCGTGGCTCCAAAATACCCACTAATAAAACCCTGGACAGCTGTGGCCTGCAATGTGGAGCCAACAGGAGGCACTAGGGTCCTGCCAGCCATTCGAGTTGCTGGTGGTTGCTGGCTGATTGGTGAGTTCCCCGGGGCTGGAGGCCAGAGGTGCAGAGGGCAGGGGGTGTGGGTGAGGACCCTGCAGATGCCAAAGGGTGGAGGGAGGACAGTATCTGCAGTCCAAATGGTTCAGGAAGTTCCAGAGAATCACAGAGCAAAAGGCTGGTACATAAGTCCCAGCCGATGACCTCAGTCTAAGACAGTGAGGACACAGCCCCTCAGGAAGACCTTCCTAGTCACACATACTAAGTGGCCCTGCTTGTTTACCTACTGCAGGCCCTCAGAACTTGCCCAGCATCCCTTTCAGATGCCAATGGCATCTCCTGGAACGCTGCTCCTCTGTTTGCTGTTCTTGGCAGTCTCTGAAGGCGGGAGTCGGGAGGTAGCTGTCCCAGGCTGTCACTTGCATCGTGAGTACTTCAGGGACCAGAGGGTCAGAAGCAATGGGAGGGAACAGTAACAGAGACCAGTCACATCCACATGGAGGCAGCCTTTGCAGAGGAGCATCTCTGCTTGCTTTTCTCCTTCCAGCCTTCAATGTGACAGTACGAAGTGACCGCCAAGGAACCTGCCATGGCTCCCATGCAGCACAGGCCTGTGTGGGCCACTGTGAGTCCAGTGCGTTCCCCTCCCGACACTCTGTGCTGGTGGCCAGTGGCTATCGGCACAATATCACCTCCATCTCTCAATGCTGTACTATCCATGGACTGAAGAAGGTGAGGGGCACCTGAGCCCAGCAGCAGTGCTGGCTTGTGGGAAGACAGAGAGGCTCTAAGATGGCCCAGGAGTAGGACCAATGTAGACTCCCTCTCCCACAGGTGAAGGTGCAGCTGCAGTGTGCAGGGAACCAGAGCAGGGAGCTTGAGATCTTCACCGCCAGCGCCTGCCAGTGTGACATGTGTCGCCTCTCACGCTTCTAGCCACTAGTTCTAATCCTGCTGTCCATTTGCTATGGGATTGTTTAAATGAGCTACTTCAGCTCTGATACCCTGAGTAATTCACAATGACCACCTCTTGAGAAGAGGGGCTTCTGCCTCTTCCTTATCTCTGCCTGACCCTTCTATCCAGTCTCTTGTTCCTTCCCCTCCTTTTGTCCCTGCCCCTAAATAAAGCAAACAACTCTTGAGTTTCTCTCTTTATTAAGTCTACCCCCAGGCAGCAGAAGAGGATAGATTGTGATTACTGTGACCCCCCTCACCCCAGGACACTGTGAATCTTTTCTTGCCTGTGCCCTCACCCCTCCCCCTGCCCAATAAATAAAAAGGGGACAAGGAAAGACAGGGCAAAGGAGTACAGGGGAGGAGGATACCCCAGGGCCAGGACAGTGTCTGTGTTGGGGTTGAGCTGGGCAGAATAAATAGACCCCATATCCCACAGTGGAGATGAGGAAGGACGTGGCACCCACCCAAGGTGGGGCAGGTGAGGTGCTGTGAGCCCTCTGGGCAGGACCAGGGTGGGAGCCTGCCTGCCCCCAAAGCTCAGTGCTGTGGACAGGCCAGAGCCCTGGTGGCAGCTTCCCAGTTGAGCCTGCCCTGGTCAAGTCTTGCCACAAAGGGCCTGAGAGTTCTGCTGCCAAGACCACTATCTTGTCTTCTTGTCTCCCCAGTGCAAGCTGCCCATGTCGGGCTGGCCAGGGAGTCCTCAGGGCCCACACTGGCAAGGCCAGAGCCAGATGTATGCCTCTTGGGCCCCTGGGCAGGAGAAGGGATGGAGGGATTAAAAGCTCTGGGCTTGGCTTCTCCCCTTCTGGGGGCTCTAGCTCTGACCCCCACTGGTGGCCACCTGTGGTGTGAGCCTCTGGAGAGGGACTTCCCTGGCCCCCTGGGTCCCCTGTAATCGGCGCAGCCGCAGCTCCTCCAATCCTTGCCACAGTTCCTGGCGCTCCCGGGCCTTCTGCTGCTCCCTGGAGAGAGAAGGTGATATAGCTGCCTCAGATGGGGCTCCCAAGTCCAACCTCCCTCATTACCACCTGCCGATAAGGGTGAGGCTTGGAACCATATCATATAGCAACTCTGTTAGGGCAGCACTGAGGAGAGATTGCTCCCAACCTGCACTCATGCAGCACAGGAGCCGGTCTGGCTGTGGGGAAGGAAGCCACAGAGAATCACAGCAGGGCAGGCCCCGAGAACTATTGGGAAGAAGGGCTGGAGGGTACAGTGGGAAGCTGGCATAGGATGGTTCAGCACATGCATGAACATGAGAGGGAACTGGGGACACCTGACTGAAAGCTTGAGGGAATCCTCTATACCCTTCGGTCCCAGGCTCAGACTCTTGCTCTTCTCCCCAGCACTTACTGCTGTTTTTCCAACTTGTAGGAGGCCGTGAGCTCATCAAACAGCTTCCCATTCATCTCCATGAAGGTCTTGAGCACATTGTAGATCAGAGAGACGATGGTTCTTGGCATGGTCAAGGGAGGGGATGAAGTGATGTTAATTTGGCCTTAACTCCCCCTGGTATTCTGTCTGTCCCTACTCCCAACACACATCTGCATCCCCAAGCACCTCAGCACCACTGCCTCTCTTCCGTCTCAGCCCCCAGCCCACCCTTTGACACCTTCTCTGATCTTCTCTGATCTGGATCTCCAGGTCTATTTCTGAGGCTTAGCTAAAAACCTAGACACTCACTGATTCCAATGCTCCTTGGAGACTTGGTAGAGGGTCCCAAACACAGCAGGCAGCACAGTGTGGCAGTTGTCCTCAATGAGGCTCAGGATATACTCATTGTTCCAGAAGTACAGAGCCCGCTCTGCAACCTAGGGTAGGAAGGTGGCAGATGGAGTGTCTGCATGAAAGGTCTGATATCTAGCCCTGCACTATCACCACACCTGCCTTTGCACACCCCATCATGAGAGCTCACTGACCCTTGGAGGGAATTAGGTGATAAAGAGCCCTCTGGCTGGGGAGACAGCTCAGCAGGCATAAGTGCCTGCCTGGCATGCTCAAGGTCCAGAGTTTGATCCTCTGTACCACAGAGAGAGAGAGAGAGAGAGAGAGAGAGAGACAGAGAGAGAGAGCGTGCACCTGGGTTTGGGGGCCAACATTTGCACAAATCTTAACTTCACTCCAGACGCTAACATGCCCATGTGACCTCATATAAAGCTTTGACTGCTCAGCCTCAGATGAGACTAATAATACCTTTTTCTACTAGATTCTTTTTTTTTTTTTTTTTTTTTTTTTTTTTGTGGAACCAGGGATTGAACTCGGGCCCCTGCACTTTTTCCACTGAGCTATCTCCCTGTCTCTACTAGATCTATTAAGAATAAAATGAGATACTAGATATTAAGCTATTTAAGAGAGTGAAATATCAAAAGTTCCCATTAGGAAGAACAGATTCCACTGTGGCTATTAGAGCACTTGCATAGCATGTGTGAGACCCTGGGTTCAATAACTATCATTGTAAAAAAGAAAGGAGGAGGAGGAAGAGTGTGACAGAGTCTGGGCATACATGCAGGAAAGTGAGTTACAGCTATCTGGGATGTGTGGAGAAGCCTAGCTGGATCTTCAAAGGGGAATAACAAAAAGCCGTTAACAAATGGGGCAAAGCGATAACAGCACTCCTTCCCTTCTAGATCAATTAACCAAACATATTTACAGTCCTGAACCCTTCAATTCTCTTCACTATTCTCTGGAGAAATTGTTGGCCCAATTTACAGTTAAAGAAACTTCATCAGATTCAGAGTGAAGTGTTTTGCCCAAGGCCCCTCCAGCAGCAAAGGCAGATATCTGTGAGCCCCACCTCACATGTTCTGATCCTAACTAAGGATCAGATCTAGAGGACAAGATGGGGCAGAGAAAATATCTGGTCAACTGGTTAACCTTCCCAGGTACAGCCTACCTCGTCTCATTCATGTCCACCCCTACCTGGAAGTGGGGGCTGGAGACACAGCGAGCCACCTGCTTGAAGAGGGGCTCCTGTATCTTTACAAACTGGGAGGGCTCGATGACGTCAAGAATCTCTTCCATCTCCCCCAGAAACATCACCTGCAGTGGAAGGAGAGGGACCACAGCTCACATCTCCCCTAGAAACACACACACACACACTATTGCTTGCCTTTGGGATGTTGAGCCCTCTCCACCTCCTCTGATGGGCATCAGAAACCTTCCTCCTACCTCCTTCTGGGTGCAGGTTTTTGGCCAATATTTGAGTAGTCCACGGATCACCTGTGTGATAAAGGCAGAAGGGAGTCACACCTGCAGAGTGAGGGGTCTTCCTTCCCCCTAAGAGATACTCACATGCTCGGTCAAGGTGGCATCCTTCTCTAGGAACTGCACCACACAGTATGCCAGCTGCAAGAGGTGGAGGAGGACTGGGAGTCAAGAGGGGCTGGAGTACCAGGTGGCTGCTCACTTACTGCCTATGACCCCTAGTCTCCTGGCCCTGACTGCTACCCTGGAAGCACAAGAGTGTGGGGGGGACACAATGATGACTTCACAGAGAACATTCTGCAAACTAACCATTGGTAATTTTGCAAAAGAATCCCTAATAATAGATTCCCATAGTCTGAAAAAAGTAAAATAAAAATAAAAATAAAAAAAATATATATATATATATATATCAGCTCAGATGGCCTTGAGTGCCTTGAGCTCACTTTGTAACCCAGGCTGGGGTCTGGAACTCGAAATAATCCTGTCTCAGCCTCCAAGTGCTGAGATTACAGGTATATGCCACCATGCCTGGCTTTTTGTGACTATAGACGGAGAAGAGTTTCATTCTATCCAGGGCAGGGAGAGAGGCTGAACAGATGTCCGAAGTCAGCCTTCAAGGGATGGAGGAAATTCTCTTAAGGTGGGTGGAACAGAGTAAGGACAGAATGGTTCCTGTGAGTCAGGCTGACCTCCTGGGCCCACCAGCTGCCCTGACTCTGGCAGGAGTACCTGCTATGGCAGGACCAGGCCCGGGCCTCACCTGGGCATGAAAGACAGACAGCGACTTGACGGAATGCAGGGGGATCAGGACACGAACCAGGAACTGTTTGTGCTCAGTCTTCAGGGGTAGCGCAAAGCCATTGATGATGCTGGGAGGCAACAGGAGACAAGAGTGGGCTCATGACCAGGCCCACTTCCTTCCCCGCAGAATCCTGAACTCCAGCTGAGACAAGGCAATCACCTTCCTAAGATCTCCAGCAGCTCAGCCACACCATTGAAGTGCTCTAGTTCATAGATGAAACTGCAAGGGAAGAAAAGAACGCAGGAGAATCACAACCAGGAGGCAGGTCTAGCAACCCAGCAGTCGCCCCAACTGCCCACCCACACCTGCCTGCACATCCATCCATCCTTTCTTGACCCAATGGCTACCCGCTTGTGTCCCAAACCAAGCCGCACACACTGAGCTTTATGCCTGTACCCAAAATTCCCTTGTCAGCCCAGCCACCTTTGCCCTGACTCCTACCCAGCACAGCTTTTTTTTTTTTTTTTTTTGGCAGAACCAGGGATTGAACTCAGGCCCTTGCGCTTGCCAGGGAAGCACTTATTCCACTGAGCCATCTCCTCAGCCCCAGCACAGCTTTTTCTATCTCCTTTTTTTCCTCCAGTACCAGGGATCAAATATTGGGGCATGCTATGCAAGTGCTTTACCATTAAGCTACATCCTGGGCCCTTTTTTTATTTTGAGACAGGGCCTGGCTGAGTTGCCCAGGCTGGCCTTGATCTTGCAGTGTTCCTGTCTCAATCTCCCAAGCAGCTGAAGTTATAAGTGTGCACTAATACAGCCTGATTCTCTTCTTTTCCTCCCACCCGACAGCATTCTACCTCATCCCCAACTTCAGCCAGCACCTAGCCACCTTCACTCTCCACACACTCAACCAAAGCAATGACAAACACTTAGTACATCTGCTCTGTACTCTGTAATTCTCAAAACTCTCCTGAGAGGTAGGGCGTATTAAAGCCATTACACAGATGAGGATGTCGAGACTCTGATTAAATTACACTTGCTCCAAAGTTAATGAGCAAGGACTCTAATGGACTCCTAGTTCCTGGAGAACTCAGATCATGTCTTACCTACTTGCCTGCTAAGGAACAATAAGGGCTAAGGTTTCAGTCACTGGCTGGGGCCAGAAACCATAGGGTGCTTTGGAAGCACTGTCTTATTTTACCTTGGGTATGGTCCCTGAGTTAGTTCGGACAATATCCCCATTTCTGTTTTTTTTTTTTTTTTTTTTTTTTGCAGAACCGGAGGTTGAACTCGGGCCCTTGCGCTTGCCAGGGAAGCGCTTATTCCTCTGAGCCATCTTCCCGGCCCAACATCCCCATTTCTCGCCCCACCCCCCATTTCTTTCTTCTTCTTCTTCTTCTTCTTCTTTTTTTTTTCTTTAAATATATTTGGTACAGGGTCTCATTATGCAGCTTATACTCCCCAGTGCTGAGATTACAGGCATGTGCCACCACACCCGGACTCGGTGGCTGGCTCAGCACATCGAACCTTGGTCCCTGCACTTGCCTAAACAGGCACTTAGTCCCCAGAGCCATCTTGCCAGCCCTAGTATCACATTCCAAGGGTAAGAAACACAGCAGAGTATGTAAGCAGCTTGCCCACATTCACCCAAACATGGGAACCAAACTCAGATGCAGCCTGATTAACACAGGAGGCATGGTCTCAACTACAGGGCCACAGGGCCCCCAAAGCCAGCAGGAGTTGGTGCACAATTCATGCTCGTAGAAAGAATCTCTCTTTGGGGTTACAAGGAATAAGCCTAGATCCTATGCTCCCCTGGACTGTCCCAGACACTGCATTCACCCCCACAATGGAAATAAATATTCATTCTCTGCTGACTACAGGCTTTGTGCCACCAATACTATACTACAGAAGAAGAATTGGGTTAACTGGGATCCCACAAGGCCCTCAAAGCCCAGGAATCTCAATCTTTGTCTCCCCAAATCCCCTTCACCCCTCCTTTCCTAAGTCTCTGTTGATTGGAGAGCAGCCACTCACCGGAGGAAGATGTGGTTGCACTGTTTTCGAATGTAGGCCCGGAGACCCAGGAACTTGCCATAAACCCGGTGCAAGATGGTCTTAAGATACTCTCGCTCCCGAGGATCCTCACTGTCAAACAGCTCCAGAAGCTGTGGAGTGCAGAGTGAGGGTCAGGTAAGAGGTCACCTGGTTCCTTCTATCTTATGCATGCCTTCCAAGAGGCCCCCTTGCTGTATACCCCACCCAACCTATACTCCCCACATCACCATTAGGACAAACTTTTGATCCACATATCTCTTGGCCACAGAGGGCTGGAAGTCTGGGCTTTCCAAGAAACGCAGGAAAAACTCATATACCAGCTAAGGGAGGGAGACACAAAAGGATGAGGTTGGTTACAGCCTTAAGCCACTCACCCTACCCTCTGGCCCTTACCCACCCGACAGTGTATAGGCTAAGCAAACCCTCTCCAAGACCCTTTGATCTCCTCTAAAGTGCAGATGCCACCCACCTCCCCATCGCTCTTCATACCTGCAGATGAGGCCATGAAGGCTCTAGGTTCGGCTCATCCTCTTCAGGGTCAAATTCAGGGTTCTCACTGGGGGGCAGGGTCCGGAAGATATTCACTGAGATCTGGGGGGGGGGGGTCAGGGTTCCTTAAGAAAGACCCCTTGAAGGCAGAAATGAGAGGGGTCCCCCATCCAAAGTTCTAATGCTTTGATCTTAGCATTTACACCAGCAAGTAGCTCACTCCTTGGACAATTATCACCTGAAAACTTAGGCCACACAAGCCCTAGGGCAGTGGCTGGGAACACAAGGACAGATGGGCCACATCCCTAGGTAGGTGTAATCCAGAAGGAAAGATAAGACTGAAAACAGTGAGGTCCCCAGGCATTTTGGGGAGGAAATGGACTTTGACAGGAATTTCACAGAAGGGGCAGCACCTGAGTCAAGCCATGGAGTGACCTGAGGCAGGGAAGGCACAGAAGTGAGCCAGGTAAGGAGGCCCTGAGTGGGTAGTGGGCAGCAGCAGGCTCACAGGGAATATAAGACATGCTTAGATCTTTGCAGAGGAGTCCTGAAGTGGGCCAGTAGATTCATATGTCTCTTAAGCAGTCCCCTAGAGGCTGGGCCCAGTGCTCACCATGCGGATGATGTCTGGGTAGACAGGCTCAATGAGGACGCCCCGGGTGCTTCCCACACATTCCACCAGCTCGTTGAGTGCTGCCCGCTTTACCTCCTTCCCCTTCAGGTCAGCCACACAGTCCAAGAAGTCAAACATTACTCCACACTGGGCCAGCTTCCGACTCAGCAGCTCATGCAGCTCAGAGGCTGGCACATCTGAGGATGACAAGGAACTGCAGAGCTCTAGGCAGGAGTGGGCTTCCTAATCCCTAGGGAAAGCATTCCAGGCAGTCTCTGCTTTCTCCAGACTCCACACTCTAGAAACATCTTTCACTCCCATAAACAGCAAACAGGGCCAAGGAGATGGCTCAGTGGAATAAGCACTTCCCTGGCAAAGCACAAGGGCCTGAGTTCAATCCCTGGTTCTGCCCCCAAAAATCCCAGCAAACAACTTGGGTTCTTTCTGCTCACCCCTAGGATCTAGGGGAATCTTGCTCTCTACCAAAACAGGCTCAGAGAGCTAAAGATTTTAAAGCAAGATCACAAAGCTTGGATATGTGGGTTTTCCCAAAACATCCATTCCCACCCTCTCCTAGATGGTACCTTGTACTATAAGCTTGAAGTGGAAAAGGGCTTAGGGTGAGAGCAGAGGATACAGTGACCACAGGAAGCTATGCCAAGCACCAACCCCAGGCCCCAGGCAGCTAGCCGGGTTGATAGTGACCTTCTGAAACCTAGGCTGTGGGCTCCATTCTTGGCTCTGGCCTGTCCCCCAGGGTGGTGCCACCTCCAAATGCCCCACCTCTGGGGATGACAGGCCTGTCAGGCCATGCGTCAGCAGTGAGCTGGTGGGCTGCAAGGCAGTTTCGATGATGGAATCCCTAGCCTGAAAGCACCTTGCAAACTCCCTCTGATGGATGTGTCTCACTCCACCCTCAGCCTTGCTGGCCTCCTCTGCAGCCCCCGCAGCCAACATCTGGCTCACCTTTGAGCAGGGGCAGTGGCGTGAGCTCTTGCTGGTTGCTCTGATAGCGAAACTGAGAGGAGCTGTGTGAGCGCCGGGGCCGGGCCCTGCGGAGAGACCGGCGGGAGAAGCCGTCTACCTTGTCCGGTGGTGGCACAGGCGACAGCCCCGGGGAGGAGGGACTGGTGGGGGTACTCGCAGGAGGCAACTTCGTCTCCATGGTGGGCAGGCAGCAAGTCAAGCTTTCAGAGCCCCTGGGGTTCCCTCTGGACCTGGAGGACGCTGGGTGAGGCTGGGTGGACTAACTCGGCCCCATCCTGTCCTTTGGGGGGGGCCACAACGACAGTCCTGGCCCCCCCCAGGGCCTTTGGCAACTGCCCAGTCCTGGGGGGCAGGCAGGGTGGAAAGGAGATGGCTCAGGCCTTGGGTCCTTCCTGGGGTTCCAGAAGAGTGCAGTCAGGGTTCCCACTCTGGCCCTTGGGAAAAGGAGTCAGGGCAGAAAGGTCAGCAGGAGAGGCAGGCATCAGTCAGCACTTTGCTGCAGCTAGATACTCTGCCTTCTCTCCCTCTTACCCAATCCAAGATCTCAAATTAGGGGTGCAACCCTCTCCTACTGAAAACTTATTTCTCTCTTAGACTGAAAGACCCAGGCTCTAAAATAACCCCGTCCAAAATACGGCCTATTCCCCAACCCACTTCTACTCAGAATGGGTACCCTATACCTCACAGCCACCCTTCATCCAAAAGGGGATGCCCTGCTCCACTAATGCCAGCCACCGCGGACTTTCAAGTACGGGCCCTGTTCCCCTACTACCCTCCTCTTTCACCTTAGCACCCTCCCCACTCCAGTGCCTCCATTATGGCCACCCAAACCTCAAAGTGGGGGACACTCACTTCTCAGAAACCCGGACTTTGGATCCCTGATCTCCAGGGTTGCTTGAGGGGAGGGGGCGGTGGTTTAGGGTTCCTCCGCAGCAGTTCGGCCGCTCGGGGCGCTGGGGCTGGGCGGCGGCGCTCCTGGGTTCCCTCCTGGGCTGCGGGGAGGCTGAAGCATGCCCCCAACTCAACCCCGGGCGCGAGACGGGCTCCGGGCTGATCGAGTCTACAAGCGTCTCCGCAGGCGTCGGGGACTCAGACCCCGCGCGACGCAGCGCGGCACAGAGGGAGCCCCGGCTCTGCGCGCACCAGCACCCGCCGCCCAGCTGCTCCGGATGACATCAAGTCACCTCCCCCCGTCCTGGCCCGCACCTCCCCACCGCCCGGAGGGGGGCGCTGCGTCAAGGAAACCCCGGGCATCTGGGAAATGTAGTCCTCGTCTCTCTTAAAGGCAGCTGCGGGAGCGCCGCTCCCCTGCTCGAAGTAGCGGGGAGCCAGGTGGTATGGCAGGGATGGGATGTGGACTGCTGGACTTGGAAGGGAGACTGCTCAGGGAAGAGGACTCCGGAGTTCGCCCTGGGGACGTGGGGGTGATACCATGACACTGGTGGGAAAGAGGCAAGGCGCTTATGTCACTCCCACGGATTTGGCCTGGCCCTAGGTCATCCCAGTAAGAACCCCGCTCACCCCAGTAAAGGCCAACACTTTAAGAAACTCCTTGAAAACTGGCAAGTGACTAGTTAATAGTGGGTAATGAGTTAGGGCCTGCTGGGACGGCTGAGGCTCACGCAAGCCTGCTGGGAAATGCAGTCCGTTCTCAGGCCTGCAGTCCCCCTCCCAACTCTTGCTGTCTGCGGTGACATCATGGTTTCTGGTTTAAAGGGCCAGCCGTGGAAAGGCAAAGCAGGAGAGTTGAAGGTGCTTCCTCAGAGTTGCTGCCCACCCTTGCCAGTTGGACTGACAGTTTGGGCTTCCCAGCCACTCTGGCCTCGCAGGTGCTCAAGCACGGTCAGGAAGAACTCTATGATCAACACCAGGCTGATGGCTACCCCAGACACAGCTGGGATTGGAGCAATTTGTCATCCTGCTACAAAGTTCCCCCTGCAGTCCTGTTCCCCTGTCCTAGAACCTGGAGTCCTAACACTCTTTATTCTCCTGAACTGTGAAATCTCCACCTTGAACTTTGTTCTGGATGTAGAACTCATCCATGCTGAGCGGCAGGAAAAAGTAATGAGGTCAGAGTGGGGTCTGGGGCCTGGGGCCCTTTGCAGCATCTGCTCCATTGTGCTTTAGGCTCCTGTGACCACTCTGTGTGACAGGGGAAATTTGGTGCTCAAGAGGTGCCCATCTGCTTGAACAGCCGAAAGTGAAGAACTGCATAGAGGGCTGTAGGTTGGCTTATCTGGGACTTGGAGTTATATCCCTGAAGACCAGCCACTGCTGCCCTTGCTCAGAAACCCCTACCAGCTTTACCTTGGAGGCCTTGTCTGCCAAACCAAAACCCCTTACCCACCTCCCAGGCTCAGGAGGTGAAAAGGTACTGACCACCACTGAGCTTCCTGAAGCCAGGTCAAGACCCTGAGGCCCACGCAGATCAAAAGCAGGTAACCAGCAGGCCTCAGTGACACATTGTATTCCTATCACTGGGAGGCTGAACCAGGAGTATTGTAGGCAGTTGAGTTAGCTAGAAATATAGACAGACAGGGCCAGGCTGTCTAGAAGGAGATAACACAGAAGACAAAGACAGCTGTTGGAGGGAGGGATGCTCCTGCAGTGAACCAGACCTGAAGGCCAAACAAATGCTAAGAGAGTAGCACTGGGGATTGATATTCTAAACAGGCATCACCTAGAAACACCCAAGTGAGTCACTAACTAGCCCAACTCCAAACAAGAAGAGACTCTGTCCCATATTCATGCCCTCTTACTATGTGACTCACTTCCCCATTTGGTCATGCGCCTAATCAATTTTACCTGAACAATGGTGCTTGTAATCCCATTGGTTGACCATAGTTTTGTCCCACCCCACATTCACCTAAGCGAGACCCCTTCTTCTCTACCTTAGCCCTGCATAGTTTTACACTTTAGAAGTCCCTAGAAGAGACAGCTTTCTTGCACAACCCACTCGGCGCCCCCTTCTGTCCCTCTCCGACAGAAGCTCTTCTTTCCAATACGCTTTTCTTTCCATTCTTTCCAACAGAAAGCTTTTCTTACCCTCAACCTCCGTTTGTTCCTAAAATTCATTCTTTGGTTTTAGAGAACACGAACTCATGCAGGTCAGGTTGGGAGTTTTACTTTCCTGTATCAGGAGGATGGAGAGTTCAAGTCCCACCTGGGCAAGTTAGGGACTAATCTGTCTCAAAATAAAATAAAATAAGCTGAGGACCTAGGTCTGTGGTAGAACAACCTGGGTTTGATCCCCAACAATAAAGAAGAGCCTCCGTCCTTCATCTGATTCCAGCCCCTCCCATATGCACCTTGTGCTCTCGTCTCATGGCCAAACTAACCAAGAGGACAGGTGCTTTGTACAGAGCAGTGCTTGATTTGAGGAATGGGCGATATAAGGGTATAAGACTTCTGAAATAAACAGCATTTGTTTGGGTTGGAGTTTGTTTGCAGTGCTAAAGATCAAACCCAAGTTTGAGTGTGTGCTAGACAAATGCTCTATCCACCACAATGGATACACTTCCAATCACAAAAGTAGCAACTGAACTATGTCTCAAAATAGGCAAAACTCAGGGCTGGGCATGGTGGCCCATACCTGCAATCCCAGCACTTGGGGAGGCTGAGGCAGGAAGATTGTTGTTAGTTCAAGACCAGCCTGAAGCCGGGCGTGGTGGCGCATGTAGCCGGGCGTGGTGGCGCATGCCTGTAATCCCAGCACTCGGGAGGCTGAGGCAGGAGGATTGTTGTGAGTTCGAGACCAGCCTGAGCTACAAAGTGAGCTTAAGGCCAGCCTGAACTGCACAGTGAGACCCTGTCTCAAAAAGAAAAAAAAAAAAAAAAAAAAAAAAAAAAAAAAAAAAAAAAAAAAAAAAAAAAAAAAAAAAAAAAAAAAAAAAAAAAAAAAAAAAAA